>JABUQX010057534.1:0-27500 GCA_015478945.1 Trachelipus rathkii
TAGACTGTCCCAGTCAACCAATAAAAATTAATAATTATAAGAAGCCGCATTGGATCTTCTAGAATGTCCCAGTTAACCCATAATAAATAATAAATAAGAATAATACTTAGGAAGCCGCATGAGCCTATCCAGACTGTCCCAGTCAACCAATAAAATTTAAAAAATAATTAAGCCACATTGATCCCTCTTGAATGTCAAGTTCAACTTATAATAAATTAAGAAATGATGACAAAAAAAGCTGCATGTCTTTTTAGACTGTCCCAGTCAAATAATAAAAATTAATAATTGAGAAGCCACATTGGCACCTCTAGAATGTCCCAGTCAACCCATTAAAATTAAGAATTAAGAATAATTTTTAATAATAATTATTGTAGTTAATGAATAGTATTTATAATTAAGAAGCCACATGGGCCTACCTAGACTGTCCCAGTCAACCAACAATAATTCATATTTAAGAATAATAATTAAAAAGTCGCATTGGCCACTTTAGAATGTCCCAGACAATCCATAATAATTAATTAATAAGAATAATAATTCAGAAGCCTCATGGGCCTATCTAGACTGTCCCAGTCAACCCATAATAATTAATAATTAAGAATGATTTATTCTTAATTATTAATTATTATGCAGTTGGACTGGGACAGCCCTAGATAGACCCAAAGCGGTTTGCTGAATTATTATCTTATTTATTAATTTTTGTTGGTTGACTGGGACAGTCTAGGTAGCCCCATGGCTTCTTAATTATAAATTACTATTTATTTAATACATTAATTTATTATTAAAAATTATTTCTATTCCCTAATTTTTATGGGTTGAGCTGGCATCTAGAGGGGCCAATACGGCTTTCTCAATTATTAATTTTTATTGGCTGACTGGGAGCAGTCTAAAAAGGACCCATGCGGGTGGCTTAAGTATTATTCTTATTTATTATGAGTTGACTGGGGACATTCTAGAGGATCAATTGTGGCTTCTTAATTATTATTTTATTATTTAATTATTATATTGGTTGACTGAAACATTCTAGAGGGGCCATGCGGCTTTCTTAATTATTAATTTATTGGTTGACTGGGGACAGTTTAAAAAAGGACCATGCGGCTTCTAAGTATTATTCTTATTTATGATTTGAGTTGACTGGGACATTTCTAGAGGGTCTATGCGGCTTCTTAATTATGTATTTTTAATTATTAATTATTATTGGTTGACTGGGACAGTCTAGATAGGCCCATACGGCTTCTTAGTATTATTTCTTTATCTATTATTTATTATGGGTTGACTGGGGACATTCTAGAGGGGCCAATCCTAATCTTAATTATAATTTTTTTTGGTTGACTGGGACAGTCTAAAGAGGACCAATATTGGCTTCTTATATATTATTTGTTAACTGGGATATTCTAGAGGGATTAATGAAGCTTCTTAATTAATTATTTTTAATATCTAATTGTTAATTATTATGGGTGACTGGGACAGTCTAGATTAGCCCATGCGGCTTCTGAATTATTATCCTTATTTATTAATTAAATGGATTGATTATTATTATTCTTAATTAGTAATTATTGTTGGTTGACTGAGACCCTCTAGAATGTCCCAGTGGCTTCTTAATTAATTACTATTCATAATTACATTAATTATTTCTTAAAAATTATTCTTATTCTTAATGTTTATGGGTTGAATTGGGAACTTCTCTATTAGATTGCGTTCTTGGCTTCTTCTTACTGTCTTAAGTATATATAATATATATATATAATATTATTATTATATATATATATATATATATTATATATATATAATATATATATTATATATATATATATATATAATATATATATAGTATATTATATAATATATATTATATATATATATATACATATATATTTATATATTATATATATTTCGCGTGGTGACGTCACGAATCTAAAAATAATCAAAAAAATCAATAAAATCAAAAAAAATCAAATTGATTTTTTCTAAAAAAAAATCCAAAAAAATCCCCAACCTTGTAAAAATCATAAAGAGTGTAGTAGATAATTGTGAATGGGTAAGAAAGGTGGACGATGGTGAATTTTTATCATTGGCTGAATGTAAGGGACCTAAGTCTTAGTTGCACTAGGGTTTGCTTGGGGCATGTTGTTACCTTGTTAATGTAGTAGTAGGTTAAACTATGATCTGGAATAAGAGGTATAGATCTAAAGTACAATGTGTTCAGATGGACAATGTTAGAGGCGTGTTAGGTGTGAGAAGAAATGATAAAATGCGGAATGAGCGCATTAGGGCGTTGTGTGGTGTGAAGTAAGGCGTAAATAAGAGAATAAATAATTGAAAGTACATTGAGATGGTTTGGTCATATGGAAAGGATGGACGATAGTCGGTTGGTTAATCATATGTATAGTGGTGAGTGTGCTGGAAATCGACCGGCTGGGAGACAGAAGGAAAGTGGATTGAATAAGTAAAGGAATGCTGAAGAAGAGGAATGTGAGTTTGGCAGAGGCGAGAAGAAAGGTGCATAATAGGAGTGAATGGCTGGGTTTTGTGAGTGGGGGTATGGTTATAGCCCACCTAGGCCAAGAGATGAACCCTACATTAACGAGAGGCCATAGTGAGGGTCCGTTTTAGTTCCGTGAAGCCCTTGGGTGGATATTCCTGACTGCGACGAATTTCACCTAAGGGTATAAAGGGTGCGGTAAGGCTGAGCTTTCCTTTCGACTTGCTTCATATTCCTCTTCTACTTTTCTGTTCCCAGTGAATGTGACGCACCTTACCTACAGTCTGGGGAAAGAAGGTGGTTGATGATATTATTATTATTATTATATTATTATTATTATTATATTATTATTTATTATTATTATTATATTATTTTTATTATTTTGATGTTAGCCACCCAACCTCTATCCCGTGAATTTGGGGGGGGGGGGGTGTTCATTACCTGTCGCAGTAGTTTCTAGGTCAGTGGAAATTGAGTTACATGTATTATCTAGGCTTGATGGCAAGCCCTGCTCCAATTCAACGGATTTGGAAATTCTAGCCACCGTTGACGTTGTTTCGTATCCGGATAGGGGCGCTATCCTTTAAAAGGATGTTACATAAATAAGACGATATAGAAAATTCGCCGAACACCACGCGTGGAACCCTACAGTGTCACGTGTTAGCTAAAACTCCAATAGAAGGAGCGCAAAGTTGCCAACAATTGTTTTTTTTTTTATCATGCTCCAGGAAATGTTTTTTTTTTTTATTTTTTTTTTAAGGGGCTCGAGCCGACGGTGGGACAGAGGGGTGGACGAAGTCCCCCCCCCCAACCGTCGTCCCCCGCTGAGGCCGAGAGACCCCGACTCTTTCTATCTTCGCAGTTTAATCTAGGGTATTGTTTTAGTTTTTTTTTAAAAAAAATTATTTTTGGCAACTCTGATGCTCTATTGCCTTGAAATAATCGAAAAAGAAATCGATTATATGGTTCGTTCAATATATATCGGTTAACATCCTTTTAAAGGACAAGTTCCCAGATAGGCATACCTTCTTTGCTAGAAGCACGAAAGAGTGTGATTTTTGTATGTTATAATTGATTGTTCTGTTGTATGTGTTGGCTATGATTTTAGTGAGGTGTGTTTTTTTGAGATTAATGTAATTCACTATGCCGTAAATTGTAGTAATTAGATATTAAAGAAAATCTCCTACTGATGGCAATTTTCTGTTTGTTCAGATAGCCAGACCGGAATTCGAACTACCTCTCGCGAGAGGAAAACTACAATCTTTAAACGAGGAAAGACTCGCTTTAGCTCTCTGAGCCACCTGGAACTATATATATATATATATATATATATATATATATATATATATATATATATATATATATTATATATAATATAATAATATATATAATATATAATATATATTATATATATATATATATATTATATATATATATATATATAAATTATATATATATATATAATATATATATATATATATATAATATATATATTATATATATATAATATGATATATATATATAATATATATATATATTATATTATATATATATATATATATATATATATATATATATGTTGAAACTAGATAAGACCGCAAAGTTGAAATGCACCCCCACTGCACCACCAGCTCCAGCTCAGCCCCAAGCCCCAGCCCACTCCCGCCCACCAGCTGCTGCGTCCTGCAAACTACATTAACACCAAAAGCAGGAGATCTTTTCAATCTGATGAAGACTAGAAAATGGATTTGGCTCCTTCCTTACAGGTAACCATACTATGCCTTTGTTATTAATATTTTATATTATATTATTGCATATAACTACTGTATTCAATATATCACCAACCTATGTCCGCCACGCATACACGCATATATATTATATATATATATATATATATATATATATATATATATATATATATATATATATATATATTATATATATATATATATATATAATATATATATATCAGGGTTCACACTTCTGGAAGTCAGGGAAAGTCAGGGAAAAAAAAAATTTCGGTCAAGGGAACGTTTTTAAATATGCTGAAAGTCAGGAAAATCCAAAAAAGTCATTGAAAAGTCAGGGAAATTTTAAAATTTCCAAACATATGAAGAATGATCCATGGACCATGTTACATATTTTTTGATATATATTTTTTTTTCTTACTGTATAATTGTGGAATGAGAGATGTATTTGATAAGTGAATGAAAAGGATGGGCGAGGAATGACATTCCATAAATCTACTTCTATCCTGTTTCTTTTCATTTTTAGTTCACTATTACCTACTATTCTTCCTATTCTGTTCGTAGAGGTTGTCCCAAGTTCATCCTTCCAATTGAAGGTGATTGGTATATGATGTGTGTTTTAGACTTGTATGACTTTGACTTAATTGTTTATATCTTTTTTCTTTTTAGGGAATTATACTTTTTGAGGTGTTTTTTTTTTTGGGGTTTGACGAAGGGATTTTTGATTTTTGTGCAGTTGAAGGTATTTATTATTTTTTTATAAAATGACTTCAAGCAAAAAAAAAACTTAACTTTAACGACCAGTGGTTGGACGTCAAACTGAACCTTGGTTCATTCTTGTTCACAAGATTTACAATGGGCTCGTACTAAATGTTATTGAAAGATTTCTTAAAGTCCAGTAAAATGCCTTGCTACAACCAACAAACTAAGCTTTTTGCATTATATTTACATGACAAACTTGAATGCCAGACTGTGCAAACAAAATGACAGAAAAGATATTAGAAAGATGTCCTCTGAAGTACAAGCCTGTCCAATGGCTCTCAATCATTGGATCCTAGTATAGTTTTTCATCAGCCAGAACAAGGGAAACAAGATTTGATTATTGCTAGAGGCATTGTAACACCAATACCTGATCACAGATTCTGTTTGCTGAGAAAGAACAAAAGCATATACTCTACTTGCAGTGAAAGCTCATTTCTACCTTAATTAAAAAATTTCAAAATATTTTTGGATGGTGATTGTCCTCTAGAGACTTGATGAGTTTTTTTCTTCTAAAGAACCTGAGAATCAATGTTATGCGGAATTGTGGCATATTATTAATAGGACTGATATTTTCGCATTGAAATGCGACAGTGGAAGGAGGTTTTCTATAAATTAAGCAATTTTAGTGGAGAATCTGAAAGAACATAGTCTGATTTCTCAAAGAACAGTGCATAATGCTATAAGATCTCATGAAAGTATTCATAAAGTTCCTATCACTCAAAAAATGTTGACAAATGTAAGAGCTGCCCATAGGAGATATGAAGAACAAAGAGTCAAAACGGGAAGAAAAAGAAGAGAATAAAAAGGTTGAAAAAGAATATTATCCATACAGATCAATAAACTTGAAGAGCAGAGAAAGATGTTAAAAACTGAAGGCTTTTAACAGAAAAGCCGCTATAAAATCAAAAATTCAAATGCATGAGAAGAAAAAGTTAATCTAAATCTCCCCATTTAGAACTTTTGTGATTACAGTGGACGCTATTCACCTAGGCTATTAATGTAAGCTTTCTAAATATTATTTCTTTTTGTATAAATAAAATGTTTTCTTTTGAAAAAAAAAAAAGGGAGTGTTTGGACGGCTATGGGTAAGGTATAGGCTTATTACTAAAAAAAAAAATATTTTTTAAAATTCTCGCATGATGATGAACAATTTTTCTAAAGAAAGTTTTCAATAATTTAATGTTATGACTGAGTAAATAGGCTGCAATAAATAATTTAATAGATATTTTATACACCAAAAAATAAACGAACACGCTGGTCAGGGAAAATTGCAGATTTGGTCGGGAAGGTCAGGAAAGTCAGGGAAATCAAATTCAAATTTTTAGTGTGAACCCTGATATATATATATATATATATATAATATATATATATATGGCTATTGTATAAGTGGTTGATCCAGGAGTGTACGAAATCAATTAATTAATGTTAATCGTTTATTTAATAATTTTAGGGTAAATACATTAAAAATTTTTGGTAACCTAACCTAATCTAACCTAAACCTAACCTACCCTAACCTAACCAAACTTAACTAAAATTAACCTAACCTAATTTTAACGGAGTCAACCACTTATAAATGTCATATATATATATATAATATATATATTATTATAATATATATATATAATATATATATATATATATAATATATATAAAATATAATATATAATATATATATATATATATATATATAATATATATATATATGTGTGTAGATAAAAAAATTAATTAAAACCACTATATTTAAATAAAGGGGGGTCAAGATATTTAAAAAATACATAAACTAAGTTTAAATAGTGTTATGACTGTGCTGACTTTTCGTCCAACAATACATGTTGGCCTCTTCAGAGCAAGAAAGAAGAAATGATTTATTGTTCAAAATTTTAAGACTTTAAAAGAGACACCAAGTACGACAAGTTCAAAGTGCAAGGAACAATCAAGAGCGAAATGTAGTATTAATTTTTAAAGTAAGTGTTGGAGATCTTGGCTGGCCCTAAGATGAGGAAATCATTTTTTCTATTCAACGTTGAGTTCAATAAATTTTCATGGAGGTTTTGTCAAAGTCAAAAAATCCTGATGAAATATTATAGTTAGGAATAATGTTTATAAAATGAGCTTCTATTAAGTTCTTTTGATTTGTTTGAGGTGAAAATGAAGATGGAATTTTTCAAATTAATATTGTGATCTTTGTCTATATGGCGGTATAAGGCATTGCTATGATTGTATCCTTTTATATCATTATTATGTTAAGTCGAAAAGGTAGTGTCTTTAAAGTTTCCCCTATATAAAATTTGCTGCAACCCACGCACGGAGCGCAGTACACTCCCCACGACGGCTCAGGTTTAGTATTATTATTATGAACAAGATTACGTTGCAGAGTGTCAGAAAAATTGAAAATTATATGAATATTGAATAACTTTGCAATAGTTAATTTAAGTTTGAATAAGGAATATGAAAAGGGGATTATTTTTGTTGAGGTTGGATGAATATAGGGAGTATTAGGAATGTTACTGAAAAATTGGTTCTTACCTTTATTGTATTGTTTTGTTATGGTATGTAGGGTATATCCAAGAGAGAGAAATCCAAGAAAAATCCAAGAAAGAGAGAGACTGTTAATTTCATCTCTATAATATAGGGGATCTGTAAATTTAATGGAACGTAAAAAAGTATTATATATAATGTTATGTTTGATATATTGTTTATGATAGGAAAATGAATGCAGATATTGGTTACAAAAAGTTGGTTTTCTTTAGATATTAAAAGTTTATTGGTTATTATGTTGTGTAATTCCTGTCTAAAATGGAATTTTTTCCATTATTAGGGGTCTCGAAAGTAAAATTAATTGATGGGACTAAACTGTTCAAGTCATCGATGAAGGATTGAATAGGAAAATTATTAGGAATGATTGCTAGTATATCATCTACATAACGGAACCAAGAATGTATTTGTGTATATATAGGAATTGAGGAAAGAAGGCGGATTTTTTAAAATTCAAGGTAGAGGCAGGAAATGATTGGACTCAAACTATTTCCCATGCTGGTTCCAAAAATTTGCTTGTAATGTTGGTTATTAAAAGAAAATATGTTTTGTTTCATACATATATTTATCAGGGTTATGAAATTGTTTGAGGAAATAGGAAGATCGATATTGTCGAGGTGTAATGAGAGAAAATCTAGAAAATGGAGGAAGGGGACATAGGTGAAAAGGCTAACTACATCGAAACTAATCAGAAAATGGTCGGTTGGAAGATGGTTGCCGATTTTTTGTTTAAATTGTTGCAAATTTTTAATATGGGAGTTCGAAATATTGCCGAGTAAAGGAATTACGAGTTTTGTGAACCATTTATTAAGTTAGGTAAAGTTATCATTTTTACATGATTTAATTGGTCTTAAAGGGCAATTCTCTTTGTGTATTTTGGATATTCCGTAAAAATATTGCAATGAAGGATTTGATACTGTAACATCTTTATATATTAATGGTGGAAGTAGTTTTTTAACATGGTTTCTAATTACATAGGTCTGGAAATTAAGCGGATTTTCTTTAAGTATATTTTCTTTACCATTTTCTAGATTTTCTCTCATTACACCTCGACAATATCGATCTTCCTATTTCCTCAAACAATTTCATAACCCTGATAAATATATGTATGAAACAAAACATATTTTCTTTTAATAACCAACATTACAAGCAAATTTTTGGAACCAGCATGGGAAATAGTTTGAGTCCAATCATTTCCTGCCTCTACCTTGAATTTTATGAAATCCGCCTTCTTCCCTCAATTCCTATATATACACAAATACATTCTTGGTTCTGTTATATAGACGATATACTAGTAATCATTCCTAATATTTTTCCTATTCAATCCTTCATCAATGACTTGAACAGTTTAGTCCCATCAATTAATTTTACTTTTGAGACCCCTAATAATGAAAAAATTTCCTTTTTAGACTTACGAATTACACAACATAATAACCTATTAACTTTTAATATCTAAAGAAAACCAACTTTTTGTAACCAATATCTGCATTCATTTTCCTATCATCCACAATGTATCAAACATAACATTATATATAATACTTTTTTACGTTCCATTAAATTTACAGATCCCCTATATTATAGAGATGAAATTAACACAGTCTACAATCAATTTCTCTCTCTTGGATATACCCTACATACCATAACAAAACAATACAATAAAGGTAAGAACCAATTTTTCAGTAACATTCCTAATACTCCCTATATTCATCCAACCTCAACAAAAATAATCCCCTTTTCATATTCTTTATTCAAACTTAAATTCACTATTGCAAAGTTTTTCAATATTCATATAATTTTCAATTTTCCTGACACTCTGCAACGTAATCTTGTTCATAATAATAATACTAAACCTGAGCCATCGTGGGGAGTGTACTGCGTTCCGTGCGTGGGTTGCAGCAAATTTTATATAGGGGAAACTTTAAGGACACTACCTTTTCGACAACATAATAATGATATAAAAGGAAGCAATCATAGCAATGCCTTATACCGTCATATAGACAAAGATCACAATATTAATTGGAAAAATTCCATTTTCATTTTCACCTCCAAATCAAAAGAACTTAATAGGCTCATAGAAGCTTATTGTATCAACATTATTCCTAACTATAATATTTCATCAGGACTTTTTGACTCTAACAAAACCATCATGAAAATTGAATCAACGTCGAATAGAAAAATGCTTTCTCATCTTACGCCAGCCAAGATCCTCCAACACATTAAACCCTAAAAATAATACATTTTAGTTGATGCTCTTGATTGTTCCTTGCACTTTGAACTTGTCGTACTTGCTTCTCATTTAGTCTTAAAATTTTGAAAAATAAATCATTCTTCTTCTTGCTCTGAAGAGGCCAACATGTATTGTTGGATGAAACGTTAGCTCTGTCGTTTTAACTTAGTTTATGTATTTTTAAATATCTCCCCCCTTTATTTAAATATAATGGTTTTAAATTATTCTACCGTATTTATCATAATTTCGGAGTTCGAGTGTTTATAGTAGTACTCCTTAAAAAAACAAAGAAATTGTTATATATATATATATATATATATATATATATATATATATTATATTTATACGTTTATATATATATATAATATGGTGCATTCTCTGGACCATGTGTTGCAAAATTTTTGCAAAGTTGCACCCGACCCCCCGATTTTAATGAAATTTGGTATACCAAACTCATTTTGGCACAAAACTAATCCCCTAAAATATTAGGTTCCAATTTTGAGTAGGGGCTGCAAAACAGCCCCCCCAATTTTGGGGGGGTTCCGCGATACATCACTTCTTTCAAAGACTGATAATTGGTCTCAACGTAGAATAAAAATTCAAAATGCATTTTAAAGGATTAATAGGCTCTATAAAAAAATATGAATAAAAAAACTGTACAACAATTTTTAAAAAAGTTATAAGGTGTTAAAAAAAAAATTCCCCCCCCCCCCCCCCCCCTTTTTTTCAATTTTTAAAAACCAAATATCCTACTTATAAACTAAAAATTTTTTTTAACATATACAAACATAAAAAGTCTGCTTATTTGATTGGATAAACCTGCTTTTTAGCCTAAAAAAAAAAGGGTTTCTATGTAAAAATTAAATTTTTTGAAATAATTTATAATTTTATTACAATTAATACAGTAAAATTTTAAATATGATATATATATAATATATATATATATATATATATATTATATAAATTTATATATATTATAAAATATATATATAATATATATATATATATATATATATATATATATATATATATATATATATATATATATATATATATATATATATATATATATATATATATATATTTTTTTTATATTAGATATATATTATATATATATATATATATAAATTATATATATATATATATATATAATATAAATATAATATATATATATAATAATAATATTATTATATTATATATATATATATTATATATATATATATATATGTTTATTGTATATGTATTGTGTGCATATATATATAATATATATATATATATATATATATATATATATATATATATATATATAATATATATACTCTGTTCTTGGATTATAATTAATAGTATAAAACTCGAAGCTTAATAATTATCTATAGAGTACATTTGGTGAAATATCACCTAAAGAATAATCAAGCAGAAAAATCATGAGAATTTATATAGTTAGTTATATAGTACCTATATATAGTTAGTGATTTCACTTTAGTTACTTTTTTGCAAAAGTTCTTTAGACTTTTGCAGTTCATCCAGATCAAAGCTGTACATTATTTTTCTTCCTGGTGTTAGTTTTGGAGCTGCAAGTTTTTTAAGAATATTTTTCCTTTCAATCCACACTTGGTCATCAACATTTGGGAATATATACATACCTTGTTCTTCCTCCTTCAGAAAACTAATATAAAAATCATCAAAGTCCTCAGAGTAACTTTCAATAATACCAATGAATATATTACCTTCAAAGTTGCAAGAAACATAGTGACTTATTATATCTGCTGCCTCCATGTTAAAATGAGAGTATTCATCACTTTCATGTATGTTTACTTCAGATATTTTAGCTTCTTTGTAAGATTTTGAATTTGATATCTGAAAAGCTTTCAAAGTTTCAGTGTTAATGGGGATAATTTTATGAAACCCTTGTGTTTCTTTCAATGTTACACATTTTTCAAACCTCTTCTTCAGTTTTTCTTCAGCTCAAAATACTTCTTCCTTTGTGATGTATATGCAGTTTATTACTGGTATATATTCATTACAGTAGTAGAAAAAAACTGTCTGCAGTTAGTATCTGATCCTTATATGGCCTTTGTAGGCTTGCCTTGGCAACAGTTCTCTTGATAACTCCACCAATTCCATCACAAACATTTTTCCCATGAACGGGTTCCAAAGAAATTTCACTCACATAATATATTAAAGTCCGTAAAGAATGCATAAATTGATTAAATTTTATTGTTTTTGTTACTGCTGCTTTCCCATCATAAAATAATGAATTTTTCTTAATGAATGCAAATGTTCTTTAAGTTTTTTCAATAACTTACTTGAAAGGCATTATTACCATGATGGTTGAAATGTTTTAAGTAATCAACTAATGCAACAAAACTTTTCATGTTGTAGGAACACCATCTTTTTGATAATTATACAACAAAAGGATGTATTGTAACTTGATCATTGACCCAGTGGAAAGCCTGACTGGCATCTTGTACAATAAAGGTATAGTTTTCTGAAAAATCACCAAGTATTATAACTTCATTATCAGGTAGGTTGCTTTTAAGTTCTTTAAGATAATTAGATTGAGCTTTTACGATAAAATGATGCCTTGTTAATTCATAAATTTTCTTGGCCAAAATTCTATGAAATCATCTTTATTTTGTACTGTTGTTGTAATTAAATTTGATCTGTCTGTACTTACCCATTGTGAATATGTGACTGAATCTCTTGTGTTCATATTTTCAATCGTTTTTAAGTACTTTACTAATTCTTCTTTTTTAGGGCAATTTCTACCATATCTGAGCATGCAACCTGCATCATCATCATGACACTGTTTTTCTTATTAGATCTTTATAAGTTAAATGCTTTACACCAATTGCAAACACCATTAATTTTGGATTTTGGTGGTGTATACACACACATACATTATGGGTCCCCTTTGCATTTAGCCATAACACACCATTGGGCCTTTAATTTAGCAATGTTTGAAATCCAATAAGATCAATTACAGTTTTCCTTGTACTGTTCATTATAGTCTTCAGATTCCCCAAGTAATTAACCTTAATAATGCAATAAATAAGTTAATTAATGCATGACAAATTTGAAAAAACTTAGTACAAAAGATAATTCTCTTATGTAGAGAAAATGGTGAAATTCACACAAGTTAAAATTGTCATTATTCTCAAGCAATAAATTGTAAATAGTCTAAAACTATAGAACTTTTACTTAGGAAATTTTTATAGGAGAAACTCCCAGTTCCTGTAGGCTTGCATTTAGGAAAGCTCGACTAACTTCTGGTTCTTTCTTATGTGGTGTCTGCGCATTTGTGTTATCTGGTTTAAGTACACATTCTTTACTTGACGAACTTGACGTGTCTTCTTCAGCAGTAGGAACTTCAGCATTATTTTTCAACAGCCGCAGTTCATTTTCACAGTTTGTACAGATTTGGTCTGTCATTTGTAAGTGCAGCTGAGTCATCATGGTTACTATCCATTGTTGTATGGGTTTCAAAGACTTTGTCACAACTTTTTTGCGTTTTAATAGAGGATTGCAGCACACCTCATGGTATCCTGACTTTCCTCTATTTGCTCATAGTGTAAAAAAAACTTCTTAGGATGTTATGAATACTAAAACAATTCTGAAATATATATTATATATAATATATATATATATATATATTATATATATTATATATATACTATATTATATAATAATATATATATATATATATATATATATATATATATATAATATATATATTATATTATATAAGTTTATATATTATATATACGGTATATATATAATATATATATATATATATTATATATAATATATATATATATTATTATATATATATATATATATATATATATATATATTATATATATATATATATATATATATATATATATATATATATACATTTAAAGTTGTACTGGAAGGTTATTAATTTGTAGTTAGAAATTATAAATTATTTCAAAAAAATTTTATTTTTACATAAAAACCCTTTTTTTAAGCCTAAAAAGCGGGTATATCCAATCAAATAAGCAGACTTTTTATGTTTGTATATGTTAAAAGAAATTCTCAGTTTATAAGTAGGATACTGGGTTTTTAAAAATTGATCAACAAAAGGGGGGTGGGGGGGAATTTTTTTTTTAACACCTTATAACTTTTTTAAAAATTGTTGTACAGATTTTTTTATTCATGCCTTTTTTATAGATCTATTAATTCCCTTTAAAATGCATTTTGAATTTTGATTCTGCATTAAGTAGAACCAAAGTTATCAGTCTTTGAAAGAAGTGAGTATCGCGGAACCCCCCAAAATTGGGGGGCTGTTTTGCAGCCCCTACTCAAAATTGGAACTTATCAAAACAAGTGAGTTTTGTGCCAAAATGAGTTTGTATACCAAATTTCATTAAAATTGGAGGGGGTCGGGTGCAACTCACCACCTGATTTGTCAGAGAATGCACCAAATACAGAAATTAGTTCCAAGTAATATTATATATAATCATCTACATGACACAATTATTATATATATATATATATATATATATATATATATATAATATATATATATATATATATATATATATATAGCGGAGGGTAACGAGCTGGGTAAGAATCTTACGAAGAAATCTTTTAAGAACCCCAGTTTGTAGAGTTACCCTCGTATTCTTTCCTTTTTAGACAAAATAAAAGAACAACGAAATAAAATTTGTAATGAATTAGAACCATAAATTTACGAATATTGAGATATTTACCTCAGATAGCTATAACTGCAGGAACATAGTTCAACCGGTCGTTCCAATGGAAGAAGCATCAGGATACTTTTCCTACTCCACGTCACGAATGTCTCTGAGGACTTGAAGGCCTATCCACTGAGATTGCTTAAAAGTTGTGATTTGGTTCAAAGTGATTGGGTTCGAAGCGATTTGGTTCTGTTATTAATCACTCTTGTAGAAATGTAAATCATGTATTAAAGGAGAAGAAAAGAAATTTGTAAAATAGTCTTTAATTAGAAAAATAATTACAGAGCCGATCCTACAATGAATTGTAAGAAACTTTATATACAAAGGACACTTTTAAGGCACTACTATGTGCTTCATATAAATGCAACTAATATTGAGATAGTATTACCCATTTAAGGCTACTGGGTCACTACTAGGTGACGGGTACAGCACAAATAATATTGAATATAAGATAAGACATATTGAGAACTACTGGGCCACTACTAGGTGACTGGTACAACTCAAATAATAATTGAATATAAGACAAGACAGACAAGAATTAGTTAACCAATAGAATAGCCACACCCATGTGAATGAAACCACCTATTTATATTCTAAGTCACAACTTGGCGTTATTGTTTTTCGAAGTTACTAACAAGAAAGAATTTTATTTAGTGTAATTACATAAACTTGGTCTTTATTCCTCAATAATCAATCTTTAGGCACAACTAGGTGACCGGAAAGTTACAACAGAAAAATATTCATATCACAGTCAAGAATCATTAATGGGTTAGTATATTAGTATATTTTTATATAGTAGACGTTTTCTTTAAAGTTACATATTTGGCATTAAGTTTTTATTTGTACTTTATTTCTTGGAACTATTTATTTATTTTTGGCAGGATACTTCTCATATCTGTTTTCAGATCAAATTTCTATAATGGACATAGGATGATTTTTCAGCAAAAGTTTTAAACCTAAGGATGAAACCTACACTACATGAGAGAATTTTACTGAATCCTAATTTTACTTCTATTTCAGAACAGGTTATTACGTCTGAATTTTGGATGGGGCTTCTTTAATCTTTTCTTAATTTCTTTATAGGTAAGTTCTTTGTTTACCGTTGGGTAACTCTTTAATGTCTTGTTTGTCAAAACAATAATTGTGAACATAACTCTAATTACTTTTCTTTTCGACTTTCGATTTTTCGATTCTTTTCGACTTTTCGACTTTTGATTTTTATTTGATAACATTGTACATTATTCATTTTTATTACTTCTTTGGCTTTATTTATTTTTAAATGACTCTATCTAATAATTACTAAAGTTATCTTAATATCTTAGTTTTTATTTTTAATTACTTACTTGAATTTTTCTGATGTTGTTTTTCTACCACAATACTCCTGACTTCTTAAAGAGATCAATTATACCGATGACACGCTAGACTTCTCTCTTTTTGTTTCAAAACATCATCATTATCATAATCATAAAAAAAAAAAAAACTTATAAACTTATAAAACATATATCACATTCAATACCTATGTCTTATCAATGTATTTCTCTGAAACAGACAAAATTTTTAGTAGCATCAAATTAATTTATAATGTAAGATTTAAGCACTTACGCTTCACTTTCAACTTACCACTTTTACCTTAACCTTTAAAAAAACAAAAAAAAAAGAAAAGCATAGAAGGAGAAACTCTCTTTCACACCCTCCCCCACCAAACTCAAGCCCCCTCTCACACATTTATCCAAAGGAGCCTATTTATTGGGGTGGCTATGTAAAATACAACTAAAATATTTCTTTATGAAAAGGCAACTAAAATTTTCTTTAAGAATTAAGAAATCTTCCAATTGAATCATTTTATTTAACTGGTTACACAATAATAGGTATCTTTTTGCTATAAAAAAAAAAACAAAAAATACTTTACCTATCATTAGATATTCAGAATGTTGCTATCAGATAAAAAAAAAATTTGTACTTATAGAAATGATAGTCAACAATGCGACTAAATGGAATTATTTGAAATATTGGTTAATATAACAAGGTTCGATATTTTTTTTATACTTTGTTTTTCAAAATTCATATGAGCATGAGATAGACGAAGCTCCCTTATTGGCAATAATTTCTTCTTGTATTACACGATTCCACTAATGTGCCGGTTACTGTTAACTCAGCGATGCGGAGTTCCAGTGTTCGAATCCCGCTGATGAAGAGTAAAATCTTCTGTGACTCATTCATTTAAAATGGATGGCTTAGTGGATAAATTGCCGGTTACTGTTAACTCAGCAACGCGGAGTTCCAGTGTTCGAATCCCGCTGATGAACAGTAAAATCTTCTGTGACTCATTCATTCATTCTTGCTTATACTCGGGAAGTTCTTCCCAACGCATTTGTTGAAGGGCCCAGCGTACACTGGAGCGCTGGATAGCCATAATTCGTGGGTCATATAAACTTTCTTCATGTTCATAAGATGATGGGGGGGTAGAAATTAAGATGTTAGGTCTCCGAATCCTTGGAGGTGGTATCTTCTGATGATAATCCACTGAAGGACCTGGTAGACAAGGCCACTTTCCTTGAATATTTGATGCCAAGGACAAACTTGGATTGTATATATTAAGTGACGTAAAGGGACTGTTATCAACAACATTTGCCTGAGGTTGTTACAGATTACTATTCATATTATTTGTCGATGGTCTCGGGTCAATGAATGCTTGAAGAAACCTTTCTATATCACCATCCTGTATATCTTCATCTGGTCTCGGTGTGTCCAGTAAAGGTCGCTTAACTTGAGAAAACCGAACGACTCTGGAAGGTAGGGATTGTGGTTCTCGAAAAACTGCTCTTGTACTACTCCTTTTACATATAAATTTATCATTGTACTTTCGCATGAAAGAAACCAGAAAACGATAGTTCGGGTGTAACCCTACGAAATAAGTGGAGAATCCAAGCTTAAGACAGTCCATTGATATACTTGTTATGGGGATATTCTGATGCATCCATCCTCGGACCTTGGTGTGTATGAAAGAAGTCCAAGACCTCATTACCAAACAGGAGGTTTTTCCCTGGCCATTGAAATTGGGGGGTAGCTAGTGATTCAAATTTCTGTAGACTAGCGATGGAATGATCTCTCATTTGGGTGGGATTACAGATATCCTTAGTGAAATATTGTTCAGCAAAGTCCGATCCTAAATCCCGTATTACTCATTTTTATTAAAAAAACAAACATCCTGAATAGAGGGGGTATGGCTAAATAGATTTTCACATTTGCATTAACTTGTTGAGTAATCTGAGTTATATCTGTCGTAATTGTAGGAAAGTCGTCCATACTAAATTGAGTATTTGGCTCAAAAATAGAAAGTTTTTCAATTTTTGTTTTTTATTATCTTTCTAGTCCAAGCAAAGGTGGTTATACACTTATACACTATACCAAAATGTAATCAACATCCAGTTTCATACTTTCTTTAACCATCTCAAGACATTCTGAAAGCTTTTTTCCTGCATAAAAATTGGCTACCACGTTCAACCCATGCTTATGCCATAACATTTCGTCTTTCATTCCAGAAGAGAGAGGCTACTGAAGCCCCAACTACTAATAAAGTCATGCTTAGGAATTAGTAAGGAAATTTAGAAATAAAGACATGTGCATGGACAGATATTGTATCGTGGTTTAGCTGCTGTAGGAGACAAAAGAACAGAATTAGGACATAATTTATATAAATAAACCTAACACTTAAAATTTTAAACCTAAAATTTTCTTTGGTAAACTAGTAAACCATCAAAACTTTGCTACATAAGAAATTATCAATCTAGTAAATACACATTAGGTACATTGTCGTACTTTGGTTAACCTATAGCATGTGTAACTATACTGTTAAGTGACTGCTTCACTTCATCATCCATCATAAAATTTACCTCAGCGTTTTTCAGAAAGTTACCTTTCTTCTGCCATAATTTCAGATATTTTTGAATATTATCACAGGGGTTAGTAAATAAGCATTTAAGTTGCAACACAAATATGGAAATGATTTTTTTTTTCCTATATATAATTACTTTGCATTTATTTGTATTTATGTCAGGTTATGTCATTTTTTCATTTTTAAATATTTAATTAATTTCTTTTATGTTATCTATTTCAGATTAAAATTCCGGAAGACAAGGAAGTACAGTTCCCCATATCAACCTTTTTTAGAAAATTTGAAGGTAAGTAATTCGTATCAATTTGGTGTTAATTGATATAGAACCATTTGTTTAAGAAAATAAACCAATATGTTAATGTTTAAGAAACTCAAGATATTTGTCCAATAGCAATAGACCTTAGAAGAAAACAAAACCGTAATATCGTTTGTATGCGTTGGTGTATTATTTTCAAGAATATTGAACAAAACAATTTGTTCTCTATTCTATGAATTTAATGTATTTGTTTTCGGGTATACTCGATCGGTGTAGACATAATATAAGGGAGGTTCCTCACCGTTCCCCTACTTCTTGTAAAAAGGCCATAAAGGTGGTAAATCAATCTTTCCCCGTTCTTCAGGGGTACATTCGGCCACGGTTATTGCGCTTTCATTCCCCCACACACTTCTGTCCATCTCCGAAGAATTCAGTGTTTCCGAAAAAGGTACTGGGGATGATGTCCAGCTTAGTGGAATCAATGGGACTGTCCTTTTCTCTATGGGACTAAATCCCGTAAAATCATTACGATTAGAGTCTCTAGAGGTCTTGGAAGAATAGGGCTCTCTCGTGGAGAAAGACCTTCCCGGCGAGGGACGTGGCTTAAAAAATGACAAATTTGATGTGGCATCCTCATGACTTAACGTTATCCACTCCTCACAACCTGCAGTTCCTTCCATTTCTGGGTTTTCAGTGTTATTACCTCCCTCCATCGGAGAACCACTCAAGATGGACGGATATTGGAAAGTTTCGGGATATCCGTGAGGATACATATCGTAAAAATCCAATGAAGGGGTAGGGATGTTCTCTCCTTCAGGAATTTCTAATGAACTGTTGGCTTTTGCCATACTTTTGTTAAAGCAAGGTTTCCCACCATCAGTCTTTCGTTCCGGAATATTTGAAAAAGGTGAATTACCAGGTACGCCGGACGATACTGGCGTCATGCACGGTGGAAATGAAAACCTAACTCTCAATACTGACGTTCATGCAGGGAGAGTATTTTGAATGTCATCTATTTTATTTTCTCCTTTGTCTTCTATATTGCTTTGTTTTGATATAATGCCGCCATAGGTTTCACCCAAAAAACCAGCAAATTCGTCAACCGATATAGGATTAAATTGCAGAAATCCCTCGAAATCTGCAATCTCCCCTTCACTATTATCACTTTCTCGACCTCCAGAGGAGGTTGATTCAAATGAGTCCTTCACAATGTCATCATCTTCATGTATTGTGTCCTCTGGTTCTTCGTTGGGGACAACATCAGCCACCATGGGTTCATCGTCCTCGGGAAAGAAAACATCCCTTATCTCTTTATTCAGTGCGAGGTATTTACTCAAATAGTTCGGGATCTCAATCCATCCACGCAGATGGGAAAAATGGACTTTATGTAATCTTGATGTAGGATTACCACACCGTTGTATCACGTAAGTCACTCGATTGGGATTGACTTCTATCACCACAAAAAAGTCCCTCCCACCTTTGTTGAAATTTTAAAGCTGCACTGGGCTCTGTCCTAATTATTATTATTATTATTTTTTTGCTACTTTTTGTCCTTTCCTGAATGGTTTAAAAGTAATACTGCCTTCCTTCCAATATTGCGGGAAGGTATGAACAACCGAATGAGGCTTCTGAAGTCAGATGGGGACAATCCCAAAGCTCTATGATAAGTGTTATTGTAGATTATGATAGAATTGGCCAACTCTTCATCCCACTTCGTGGGCTGCTCCAAAACTAAACATTTTATTATTGAAATCAAACGACGGTTGAATCATTCACTCACTCCGTTGCTGGCAGGATGTAAAGGAGATATTCGTATGTGTTTAATATTGTTCCTCTGCATCACTTGTTGGAAAACCTGAGACGTAAATTCAGTGTCATTATCTGTGAGGATGCGATTAGGGACCCTTGGCAAAAATGGAAGAATTAGATGTTCCAACTTGTATGAAACGGTCATACTGGACTTATCCTTAATTGGGACAACCACAGCCCACTTAGAGAAATAGTCGATCAGGACCAGGCAATACTTATGCCCTTTGATCGTTTTTGGGAACTGTAGTAAGTCCATGGCACACAAATCAAATGGAGATTCGGCCAAGATTTTCAACATAAAGGAAGTAACATTGGAAGAAAACGTCTTCTGTACCTGACACACAGGACAGCAACGCACGACATCTAATATTACCTGATTGGCACGGGGTGCCAAAAATGTTTGTAAACTAATTTTAGTAGTTTATTCCTTCCGATATGGGCACATGAGACATGCAACCCCAGGACTATATGCATTAATAAATTTAACGATATTAAATATAACAATTTTCCAGTTTTTGTGGTTTAATATAATATATCATTCACAACACAAATCTGTGCTTGGTATGTCTGGTAGAGTTTTGGCATTTGTTTCTAATCAACCGGGTGTCCATCCCCTTTATGTCCTCGTAATAACAACTTTAAAACCTTGTCGTTTGACTGATCATATAATACATCCGTATCATTTATATTAGAGTTCAGTACAGTAATATTTTTTATATTAATCATTTGGGCTTGTGATGCTGTATTTTCCGATAACTGTATGCCTTCAGCAACCATAACCAACTCTTCCTCTTCGCCTCGAACTTGTATAAGCTGACGGCGAGCCATATCCTGTAAGAGATGATTATCGCACAGGGCAGTGGTTCCTAAAATCAATAGATGCTCCTCCATGAATTGAGAAGGTACTATACTGTACTGTACGGTAAAAAAAAAAAACTGAGGGATGGGTGATGAACCCTTTTGGGAATTTAAATTTCAGTTCCACACATTGGTCTAAATTTATTCTTTTCATATTCCCAAAACCACCAATGGCCTTAACCATTCCAGCGGAAGACAATATAGGTTTCGTTTTTCCCAACAGTGGGATTATGTCCACTTATTAAGTTAATCCCAGCCCCACTGTCCACCAGGCACCAGTAAGATGGGGCACGTAAATCATCCAGAGTAACCCGGACTATCAGCGGTTCCACTTCCGCCTGACACAAATTTATTGTTATTAACATTTCCTCTTCCTCTTCTTGATAAGTATTGCACGGTATATTCCAAACTCCTATCTCATCAGCATCCTCGACTTTATCTCTTCCTTCTACTGAAGTATCAATGTGGAGGACTTCTAAGGGCGAGTCAAATGCCGTATTCTCCACGAGTTGACTCAGTCCCGTGGAGTTCAGTAGTTTTCCGATTTTTTGGTTTCGTCTTCCCCACAACAACGACCCTCCAAATGCGATTTTTGGCAATTTTCACACGGGTCCAATCTTTGACGGGGTGCAAGGGGATATTCATCACCTCTAGGTGGTGGGAAAACGTCTCTTTTTCCATGATGACTTTCCAACATTTACTTTCTTTATCGCCCAGTTGTACGTTCTCAAGACTATCTTTCCTGTTGATCATTAATTCTTTTGATAGGTGTTCGGTTCGGACATCTGATCCCCGGATGAGGAACATTACAAAACGGGCAAGTCACTCCTAGAGTTTTGAGGAGTGGCCGGTGGTCTGTAAAATATACACTCAGCCCGTATGTGTCCCTCCTTACAAACGCTGAATTCCCAGATAAAGGTAACATTCTTCCTAGTTATGACCTACTTTTTCCCAGTAATTACAAATCTTTGTGCGGCGATCGTCATAATCCGCACGGACATTTCCAGAGGAAGTTGTTTTATTACTATCTGTCGTGTTACTTCGTCGGTAGATACGACTTCCCCGATTCTTGTCGGGAGAACCACGGCTCGTAGTTGTTGAGGTACAATTTTTTTCTCGCATTCGTTGTTTATGGTCTTCTTTATCTTGCAACACCTCTGTCCAACTAGGATATGTAGTATCGATCCTAATAACAGATTCTGAGGATTCGTTTATCTACTCTTGTTTTCTCTGTTTTTTTCTTTTCGAGGTGATGGTGACGCTTGACTTTGATACATATCCTCCTTTTTCTCCAAGGAGTCTGCAAAACTAACCATCTTCTCCCATGAAACTTGGCGAACACCATCTAGATCTTTCATTTTTACATATTGTCTGACAACTTTTTCGATGTCAGGCGTTAAACTGCATAAAAATGCAGTCTGCAGCGAATCATGCTCCCTCATTTCGATTCCTCGATACGCCCCTTGCCAACCGTTCTAGTCTTAATGCGAACATACGGATACTCGTTCCGATGTCGCCGGGCCAAATAGTAAGCCTGCATTCGATATTCGTTTTCCCGTTTTTCCTCGTCCTCATACCATTCAATTAATGTATTCCGGACCAAGAATTAATCACGGTCATCTTTGGTCAATAATCGAAACAGTTCGAGAAAGTGACCTTCCAACTGCCTACCCAATAACCGAAACTATTGATGGAACGCGTTAGGGTAGTGAAGCTCACAGTAGGCTTCAAAGTCTTTTAAATACATTATCAAGTCTTGTTCCGTCTCATACCTGTACTTCCCAGGCTCAACCACCTTTAGCTTTTGAGAGTTTTTTAATAACCGAGCTAATAGTATTATAGCTTCTTCCAATAACGAAAGGCGATGTCTGTTCTTATAACTTGGATCAATATCTTCCTCCTGCCTTTCCCATCTTGGTATCAGTTGATTCTTTGATTACCTTACATGCCTCATTGGCGGTTGTTTTAGCCCTTCATATCTTTGTTCCCTATTTTGGGTATTATGTAGGCTTTCTGATTCCCTTTTTTGATCTACTATACTATCTTTGTACTCTATCTTTTTTGAATACTTTATTCCCAGGTGTTTCACGATTTATTAATCATAATCCCTAGGCCTATTTCTTTCATTTCCTGACCTAAAAGGTCTTGGTGAACTTGATCCACGAATGTTCTCTTCATTCTTATCATGCTTATAATATGGTTGATGTGTTTCACGACATGTATTTCCCACATCACTCACAGAACCACTCTCACACGACAGGTCATTCATTTCATGCATACGTGTTTGCTTTGTTTTTCGTGAGTAAGGTCTTTCTGGTTTTAATTCTTCCACCTGATTTTGTGTGGCTAGTAAAGCCTTCACCTTATCTTTTTCCTTTCCCAATTTCTCATTTAATTCACTTAGTATGGGTATGGGAGTTAGACTTTCCTATCTCTGGGCTCCCGTCTCTATAAGTAAGTGTGTGTTTATTTCACTCATTCCCACCTGAGGTACGCAAAAAAAAATTTCATATCCCTTTCATACACTCTGAAATTTTCCATACTTGGTTTCTCATTTAAGGGTCCTACTTGAATGTCTGAATCAGACTTACGCCTGACTGTAACAGTACATTCAGGTGCTTCAGCTATTGTTTTTGTTATGTGATATGAAATTTGTTAGGTAAATTGGAAATTTGGATATGAAAACACGAAAAGAAGTGCAAACCTTTGTAATGTAAAGGATGTGAACCGTCACAACCCGGCGCAACGCAGTGAACAGGAACCTTTTCATGTCCCTGTTCGGGCGCCAAATAATATTTGTGTATATGTAGCGGAGGGTAACAAGCTGGGTAAGAATCTTACGAAGAAATCTTTTAAGAACCCCAGTTTGTAGAGTTACCCTCCTTTTATTTCCTTTTTAGACAAAATAAGAGAACAATGAAATAAAATTTGTAATGAATTAGAACCATAAATTTACGAATATTGAGATATTTACCTTGGATAGCTATAACTTCAGGAACATAGTTCAACCGGTCGTTCCAATAGAAGAAGCATCAGGATACCTTCCCTACTCCACGTCACAAATGTCTCTGAGGACCTGAAGGCCTATCCACTGAGATTGCTTAAAGGTTGTGATTGTATTCGAAGCGATTTGGTTCTATTATTAATCACTCTTGTAGAAATGTAAAACATTTATAAAAGGAGAAGAAAAGAAATTTGTAAAATAGTCTTTAGAAAAATAATTACAAGAGCTGATCCAACAATGAATCGTAAGAAACTTTATATACAAAGGACACTTTTAAGGCACTACTATGTGCTTCATATAAAGGCAACTAACATTGAGATAGTATTACCCATTTAGGGCTACTGGGTCACTACTAGGTGACGGGTACAGCACAAATAATATTGAATATAAGATGAGACAAATTGAGAACTGCTGGGCCACTACTAGGTGACTGGTACAACTCAAATAATTATTGAATATAAGACAAGACAGACAAGAATTAGTTAATCAATAGAATAGCCACACCCATGTGAATGAAACTACCTATTTATATGCTAAGTCACAACTTGGCGTTTTTGTTTTTCTAAGTTACTATCAAGAAAGAATTTCATTTAGTGTAATTACATAAACTTTGTCTTTATTCCTCAATAATCAATCTTTAGGCACAACTAGGTGACCGGAAAGTTACAACAGAAAAATATTCATATAACAGTCAAGAATCATTAATAGGCTTTAAATATTAGTGATATTTTTAATCATATACAATTAAACTTTAAAGTTTTACATATTTGGCATTAAGTTTTTATTTGTACTTTATTTCTTGGAACTATTTATTTATCTTTGGCAGGATACTTATCTCATCTTTTTCAGATCAAACTTCTATAATGGACTGAAGGGGTTATGTTCTGGTCTTGAATAACCACCTTCAATTGAAGAATATTAATAAATGTTGAAGAGAGTACTTGTCACGCATGAATGGCGTTTCTTCCCGAGGCTGCTTTAGAAGTCGTCAGTGGGCTAGCAGCTCCCTGCCCCAGAACGCACCAGAGCTCCCCCCCAGTGCAAAGGCCTGCGAGCACATCGCTCTCCGGTCCTGGAAAGACGTCGGGTAGTAGCATGTAGATGTCAGGTGAGAGCTAGGTGTGCACACAAGGTCACTGAGAAGGCTTCGACCCACTCTGTACTGCTACTGGCAGTTGGTCCCGCACCTGCAGAAGCTTGTGAAGTACGGTACAGGCTACACAGGGTGACCAAACAGAGTAGCGCCCAGCAGAAGAAACGATTTGATGGATGTTCGGTGATTTGATGGGTGTTCAGAATCACATTTGATGGGTGTTTTGGTGTTCGTTGTGCCCTACTACATGTGACACTGTCACTTCCAGGGTGTCACCAATTTGGAAAGGGGTTATGGTTTCGGTCTTAAATAACCATCTCATTGAAGAATATAATAGATGTGAGAGAGTGAGCGTGTTCACGAGGAGTGGCGTTTTCTTCCCGGAGCTGCTAGGAGTCGTCGGTGAGGCTAGCAGCCTCCTGCCCCAGACGCCACAGGACATTGGATGATTTATCAGCAAAAGTTTTAAACCTAAGGATGAAACCTACATGAGAGAATTTTACTGAATCATAATTTTACTTCTATTTCAGAACAGGTTATCATGATATTGTTTTACTCACCCCAACTGATTACGTCTGAATTTTGGATGGGGCTTCTCTTAATCTTTTCTTAATTTCTTTATAGGTAAGTTCTTTGTTTACCATTGGGTAACTCTTTAATATCTTGTTTGTCAAAACAATAATTGTGAACATAACTCTAATTACTTTTCTTTTCGACTTTACAGATTTTTATTTGATAACATTGTACATTATTCATTTATAATTACTTCTTTGGCTTTATTTATTTTTAAATGGCTCTATCTAATAATTACTAAAGTTATCTTAATATCTTAGTTTTTATTTTTAATTACTTACTGAATTTTTCCGATGTTATTGTTTTTCTACCACAATACTCCTGACTTCTTAAAGAGATCAATTATACTGTGACTTCTTATAGAGATCAATTATACCAATGGCACGCTAGACTTCTCTCACTTTGTCTCAAAATATCATCATTATCATAATCATAAAAAAAAAATTCTAAACTTATAAAACATATATCACATTCAATACCTATGTCTTATCAATGTATTTCTCTGAAACACAAATTTTTAGTAGCATCGAATTAATTTATAATGTAAGATTTAAGCACTTACGCTTCACTTTCAACTTACCACTTTTACCTTAACCTTTAAAAAAAAAAAAAACAAAGAAAAACACAGAAGGAGAAACTCTCCTTCACACCCTCCCCCACCAAACTCAAGCCCCCCTTTCACACATTTATTCAAAGGAGCCTATTTATTGGGGTGGCTATGTAAAATATATCTACTTCCGTTCTCTTCCCACTAAATGTGGGGTAGGGGTTCGTAACATGCACGGAAAATAGATGTAAAATAGAAAACCATGATGTAAGTCGAAAGGAAAACCACTCCATACTCTTAAGTGAAAGCTTGTTACTGTTAAAAAAAAATACACTCTAGGGCTTTACAAGACTGCGACGGACCCTCACTGTGGTATCTTGTCAATGTGAGGTTGATCCCCTGGGTCAGACCCACAATCATACACCCTCAAAACCCTGCCATTCACTCCTATTGTGCGCCTTTCTTCTCTCCTCTAACAAATTCGCATTCCTTTCTTTCAGACATTCTTTTATTGACTCATTCCACTTTATCTGGACGCATATGAAGGAAGTCTTTGTTAGTATATTGCAAGAGAAATAGGTGGATGTGCTAAAGTAGACAGTAAGAACGTTAACAGTAAGTGGTGGAATGAACAGGTGATGCAAGCGGTAAAAAAAAAGGCGTGGTTAAATGTACTAAAAGCCAATGATAAGGTTTCAAAAGAAAGTGTTTTGAATTATATAAGGAGGAAAAAAAGAAGACTGAAAGTTGCATACGTAGGAGGAAAAATGAGGTAAATGAACAGTTTGGAAGGAGGATGAATGGCGGCTTGCAAGAGAATATGAACCTCTTCTGGAAGGAATTGCGAAATGTTAAGAATTAGAAAAAGTGGAATCTTTGTAGAATAATGAATAGGGATGGTGCTTTCGTAACTGATGAAAGCACCATCCCTATTCATTATTCTACGCAGATGGTGCTTTCGTAACTGATGAAAAGAATGTGAGGAGAGAG
>JABUQX010057534.1:35000-61034 GCA_015478945.1 Trachelipus rathkii
CATTTATTCTTATGGCACTAGTCTTCTCTTTTGTTCAACAGATCTTTATGCTTATTTTACAATGTAATATTGCATTAACTTATATTTTAAATTAATATTTTGAGGCCATGGTGGCACAATAATTTATTCCCAAGAAAATTTAAAATATACTAAATAGCATTATAAAATTCATTATACGTAACCGCTACTCTACAAGCTAATTGCAATCTGCATTGCATGAGTTTTTACCTTTTAATCTCCGTAGATACATTCTGTCCTTTCTTCCGTTTCATCACTTGCAGAAGCATATAAGATTATTTAATCAATTTTAATATTGGTTTGTTGCTTGAAATAGGAGTTCACTTTTTTATAGGAAAAAAAATTTGATTGTACCATATAAGGAAGGTTAACACTTTACGTCCTGTCAATGGGACCTTTTGAGAAGGGCCCCTGGGTTTTCTCGTGCCTAGGGAAGAAAGCACTCCCCCTCACCATGCCTATCGCTGATACCGGGTTCTTTATTCTATTAGTAGTATATGATATTTTATGGCTAGGAGAGAACATGTAACGATAGTAACTATGTTTTATTTACTTCCGTCACAGGACAAAGAAAAGACTTACAGCAGAAGTGAACAAAATGCGCGAACTCCAACTGGAAGCGACTGACTCGACACAGCCAAACAAAACTGTCCTCATGCATTCTATCAAAGATTGGGAAGAAGCTGTTTTGAAACTCAATAATCTTCTTCTTTCAGTTAACGTAAGTATGGGAGAGCATTTTTATTTTGAAAATAACAAACACAGAAAAGTTCAGGAATTCGTGTTTGTTAGATGATTTTAAAGGGCAATTCAGAGTAAATTTTGCAAACATAGTTTGTGTTTGCAGAGTGGAATTATAACATGTTTGAAATTTTCGTGTTTGATCTTTTAGGAGGACGGACAAAAATTGTTGGATTACATATCTTTGGGGCGCTCGTTAAGCCACCTCCCTCCCGGAGACCTTCAGGTTCCCTCGGTTCCAGATCTGACCGTAGCTCATCTTTTATTTGTCGGGAAAGGAAAGGAAACAGAGAAAGTGACTCCAAGCTCTAGCACGATTGGGTTAATGGGGTTGAATCCTTTTTCTGGAATGCATCATACTACTTCACTTTCATCTCAATTTGGAAGCTTTGGCGGGGGTGGAACTCTGAGCCTAGGTCAGCTCGGCGTACCCCCATCATCTTCTGGCTCTTCCCTTCACAGTGATATGCATTCAAGTGACATACCGCGATCTGTGATAGGATCTGTTCTTTCAGGAGCGTCCAGACTCCACGGAGGCAGACTTTCGGAGAATAATTTGGGCTTTGGAAGCATCGCGAGTCAGTCATCCGCGCGTCGACATGACGGTGGCCTATCCTCAAGCTCCAGTGGTTTCTCTATGAATGGAGTGTCTCCATCATTGTCAAGTTTGTTAAACGATGACGTGGTTAAGGGACGTTCATCTGAATCATCTCCAGTATCAGTTATTAGTTCATTATCAGGTAAAGATGGCATTGTATTTATGCTATAAGTTGATTCAGTATAATGCTGATAAAGTTTATCTGTAGCATTAATTAATGTATTATAATTATATAATGTTTTATAACCACATTGTCTTAAAATTTTTACAGGTAACGCGAGTGAATTTACACCTTCATATTCAGTAGGGAATAAAATTCACGCGTCGAATCCTAGCCCGAGTCCATCGCTGTTTGGTGGACAGGTACCTTGGAGTATCACAGAGGACGATTTAAAGGTAAGTTAATATTCATTTTAGACCGTTATCGTTTTTGTCATTTGTGCTTACGCTCGATAAGAAATGCTCACCCACTTTTAGCACTAATTTCGTGCGTAAACGAACGAATGTTTACAAACATTTGGAGTCAGTTGTTGTGATGGATCACATGATTTTGGAATAAACAAATAAAAAAATAATAAATGGTTTATATTACAAATAATTGATCAGCTATTGTGATTAGTTTATCGATTTGGAAGGAATTAGATTTAAAGTTAATTTTATTGAATGAAACATTCATCAAACCAAACGGACCTACCACGCCGCCATCTTGTTTGTTTACATTTTTTGGTAAAAAACGAAAAGTTTAAATGTAAGCACGGTAAATAGCAACCTTACAGAATTAAGGAAATTCCTTACGTTTGGTGAGCATTTTGCTCGATTTTCGCTAAGTTTGACAAAAACGAACGCAAACTCTAGCATTTCCTACGTTTCGTAAGCACAAATGCAAAAACGAAAACGGCTTTAGTCTTTGTGTGAAATTCAAAATAAAATTTGTGGAATGTGTTTTGAATGGGTGGGCTAATTCTCTCTCTCTCTCTCTCTCTCTCTCTCTCTCTCTCTCTCTCTCTCTCTCTCTCTCTCTCCCCCCTCCCTCCCCTCCCTCCTTCCCTCCTCCTCTCTCTCTCTCTCTTCTCTCTTCTCTCTTCTCTCTCTCTCTCTCTCTCTCTCTCTCTCTCTCTCTCTCTCTCTCTCTCTCTCTCTCTCTCTCTCTCTCTCTCTCTCTCCCTCCCTCCCTCCCTCCTTCCCTCCCTCTCTCTCTCTCTCTCTCTCTCTCTCTCTCTCTCCTCTCTCTCTCTCTCTCTCTCTCTCTCTCTCTTCTCTCTCTCTCTCTCCTCTCTCTCTCTCTCTCTCTCACCTCACTCTCTTTCTCTCTACTCTCTCTCCTCTCTCTCCTCTCATCTCTCTCTCGTTCTCCTCTCTCTCTCTCTTCTCTCTCTCTCTCTCTCTCTCTCTCTCTCTCTCTCTGTGCATCGTGGTTTGAATGGCTAACGTGATGATACTACAGAGATATTTAGTTATAAAATATGGGGTTGGTTGTCCCAATCCTTAAACACATCATTTAATATTAAATAACTTGAACTGTTAAGAATTGAATGTTGGTCAAATAGTGACTGGTTTTTTACTACAATTTCAAGTCTGAAAATTTACTAAAGACATTTTGTCAATGAATTATGGTCTTTTTCACTTTATTTGCATATTGTATATTTTTTTTTAAATCGAGTGATTTTTTATGGAAGCATAATTTTCTAGAAAAAGTTGAAATTTGTGTGTGTGTGTTCTTTAATAAGTTTAATCACTATTTCTAATATCAAATGGTGTTGTGAGGGAGGGAAATATCAGATACATGGATTATTCCGGCACAAGTAAGTACGAGTTGCTTCCGATTTAATTCTAATCGGCAATGTTGGCAACATTGAGGGAGAGCTCAGCTGCAGTTTCATTAGGTTTTGTTTTCTTAATTTTTGTAATGTTGGGAACAGTGAGCGAAAGTTCATGTGCAGTTTCATTAGGTTTTGTGTTCATAATTTTTTGTAATGTGTTACTAACTTTTTGTTTGCACTTCTCTGCTCCACCAACGAGAGCGCTACTTTTTTTGTCAAGTGAGTAACATTTTGTATTTTTTAATCGTTTTGCAGTCAATTTCATACGGCAAGCAACAGACTGCTCTGAACCTTCAAGCTAAGGAGATCAAGCGCCCCACGAAAACCATTCCCTCTTTATTTCCTTCCGTGTTGGGAGGTTCGGTTGCGGATTTGCCATTAATCACTCCATCGTCTACCCTTTCTATGAACCACGTTTCCTCAACAGCCTCTTCAATGAAACCAGTGGGCATCATCTCTTCATCCTCTTCCTCGTCCTCTTCCTCTACATCTTCCTCTGCATTTGGTTTGCACACACTATTAGAGGCGAGCAGCAGCAGCAGCCACACCGAGCCCAGAACAGTTGCTACTCCCACTACACCCACTGCCACAAAACCAAAGTTTCAGGTAAGAGCTAATTTTGTCCATCTTCCTCTCTCGCTCTACTAATAAACTTACTAATTATTTGCATTTTAAAATGTGTTCATAAGATCGTCAATGTCTTACTAAACTTTTCGGTAACTCAAAATCTTTTATCATTAATAGAGATCTTTCTCCTCTATTTCAGAACCTAAGGAGTACGAACAGTATTGGCGCTATTGGCACTCTTCCTCCCAAAGTTGTGAGACCCATTCCAAGGCCAGGTGCTACGGCCACGAACATTGGAACTATAGCTGGGTAAGTAAATTGACTTTTAGATTTGATAAATACACAAATTGATTAAATTGACTTTTAGCTTTGATAAATACACAAATTGATAATCCATCCCCTTAATCATTCAACTACTCGCAAGGTAAAAAAAAATAGTACCTCAAACCGAGCTTTTTAAGCTGCATGGACTAGTAAAATCACATTCGGTCATTGCAATATTATTTTAAAAATAAGAAGACAGGTTTTATGCATTTTTTACTTTGTGGAGTGGATAAATGGTTAAGACGATGGATTATTGTTCTTCGCAACAAGCGTCGGTTCACCTCCCTGCGGAGGCAATTTCTTTACTTTCTCAGAATGTTTTTATTTACTAGTCATTGCAATATTCCCCTCCTCCTCCATATACCGTAAAAACATTTTTACTTAGAAGAAAGAAAAAAGACAATCTAAATTATAAACTTCACATTTCATTTTAGTATATTTTAAATTATAGTTATAATCTTACTTATTATATTTGCAATAATTGTATTATTTTAATTTTAATTTAAACTTCGTTCTTAAAATGTCCAACGTGGGTGGACGAAAGCTCGGATCGTTTCAGAAGGCAATAATTTTGTTTCGTATAAGAATTGTCCTGAAGAAAATTAACAAAAATGTTAGGAAAAGTTTTTAGGAATTTGGAAAAATCTTGCAAAAATTATATCAAGACAAATGCTGATTGATTGTTTCTATTATTATTATTATTATTATTATTATTATTATTATTATTATTATTATTATTATTATTATTATTATTAAAGATGGGAAAATTTTGAAAGATGCTCATTCATATTATTACAATTGTAAAAAATTTTGATGTCTGGAAAAACGATAATCATATTAAAAGTACTTCTAAAATCACTAATTTTAAAAAGTTTTTCTTTTTAAATGTTTTTTTTTTATGTTAAATTACACGACACACTTTTTTTTTTTCTTCTTATCATCATCATCTTTACCTTGCTTGCCCATAACTTGGGGTAGGGTGCTCAAATATGCGCCAGGAATACGAGACCTGCGTGAGCATTTCTGGGGTATAAATAACTAGTAGTGGGATGCAAACCCAGCTACCACTAATAGTTAAAAACTGGTGGAATAAGTGAATTGAAAGATATAGATAATTAATTCTAAAAATGAGTGAAAAGGAAGAAGACTTAAAAGATTACGTATGTGACAAGGTCACGTGTACTAGTGCTGGGGCAGGAGCGATGCACAAAGCCCCCCCCCCCCCCGCCCTAGTATTGGTTCTGCTATATGATGTCTTTAGTTGCAACACCAACACCATGACAATAATCAATGGTCCAAATAGTGAAATTGGTAAGCGGAAAGAAAGTACCCTTTGCAACACTAAAATTGTCACCTTTGAATATTTCATATTGAAATATATTCTTAAATTTTGGATTAATAATTGTCGTTTTTTCCTTGATAGTTAGGGGCTATAATTTGCTTATTTTTTCATGCATGATAACAATAGAAAGTTTTTATTTATTAGCACAATTATTGAATTAAATTCTTGAATTTTGTTTTATCATCATGAATTTGTATTAGACGAGTCAATTAATTTTTCAAACAATTTTAATTGTATTTTTTGTCACTTCAAAATACATGGACTAATTTTAGCTAACTTATTTTGTGAATCTAAAGTCCTTGTCCTACCATCACTTATCATTTTAAACTCTTCCATGAATTACGTACATGATAACAATCCATTGAGTCACTAAATTATTTTCTGGGAACGTGTGGGGAAAATAAAGAAAAAAATAACAATCCATGATCTGAAATCATGTACCAAGAGTCAAAAAGGTTGTAAAATCCTTCATTTTTCGGCTTGGGGGAAGATTGAAAGATATTATTAGCAACAATAAATGTTTTCCTCATTTAGAAGTTCAACAATATAATTATTGATTTTAGAAATAAAATCCTAGATCTTTAATCAATGCTTCTTTGTGTTTCCGTAAGTTATTGATCTTGATGACTTAACATAAAAAGGAAACTATTCGTTTTAGATCTTCGAGGAAAGGAATTAACCAAAGCTTTAAAACATTGCTTGTTCTCAAGTGAATACAACACAGTCCATGTCCGTTTCTTGTATTATCTTGAGAACATACATTATTTGTTTCAAGAGAATATAGCAAACGGACATGGACTGTGGCGATTATCTCAATGTTAAGTTGAACTGTTAGTGTTTACATTGCACTAAGGTTTTTCAAATCTTGAAACTTCTCGTTCAGGTTATTGTTACTTTTACGACTTCCCGTACTTAATTAAACATGCTTTCAAATTATAAAAACTTTTTTTTTTTTTGCAGATTGCAGTCGATTACGAAGGAAGACGCCATGACAACATCCGGCGCTTACAAACGTCTTATGGAAGGATGCAAGCAGAAGTTCGGCAATGAGTATCCTGTGTAAGTTTTCCGTTCGTTTAAACTAAAGTTTTTTTTTTCTTCTTATACTTCGAAATATTCTAATTTGCTTCTAGCGCAGAAGGTCCGCCCATCGCCCATCTGGGTTCGAAACCACGTCCACAATGGCTGTAATATCCAAACGTGTCTAGCTGAAGAAGGGTTTGATATCAAATATATATAACGTGCACACTCTAATCCATTCGTTTTTTAGAATTCGTTTTTAAATTTCTTGATTAAAAAATTATTGATACACAGTAGTGGTTTTTCACATCCTCATTCACTGTATGGGTCAGTTAGGCATTATATTTTGATTTGGTGAGTCTCCATTCTCGCTTTATCTACATCTTTGACCCCACATTGGGGGTGAGGTGCGCAATATACACCGGAAACATTAAGTAAGTAGTAGAACAAGACGTAAGTCGAAAGGAAAGCCCCATTGCAGCCAAAACTCCACCCTAGGGTTTCACAACACCGCGATAGACCCCCACTGTGGTATCTCGTCAATGTAAGGGTTCATCCCCTGGGCCAGGCCCACAAGCACGCCCCTTCATTAAACTCTGCCACTCACTCCCATTATGCACCTTTCTTCTCGGTTCAGCCAAACTCGCATTCCTGTCCTTCAGACCCTTCTTTGCTGACTCATTTCACTTTTCTTAGGTCTCCCAGCCTGTTGATTCGCAACACCGTCACCTCTATACAACTTCTTAACCAACGTACTATCATTTATCCCTTCCATTTGACCAAAACATTTTAATGCACTTTCATTTATTCTCTCATTCGTGCTTTTCTTCATATCACACAACTCCTTAACAAGTTCATTCCCCATTCCCTATCAATTCTTCTCACATCTAACACGCCCTTAAGATTATCTATTTGAACAGGTTGCATCTTTAGATCTATACCTCTTGTTCCATACCATAGTTTCAATACTATACGTTAACACGGGTAACAACATGCTCTCATGCAAAGCAGCTAAACTCTAGCACATTCAAGACTTAGTCCCTTTGTAATCACCAAGGATTTAATTGCACCGACCACCTTCCTACCATTCACAACTTTCCTACTACACTGCATCATCCGTTCTAACAAATAGCCTAAATATTTAAATTCAGATACTTGTTCCAATTGCTCACCACCTAAAAAGATTTCACACCGAGAACTCTCCTGAACTCTTCTTACCCACCACCATTACCTTACTTTCAAGCCCCTCCTTTTACACATTCTGCCAAACCCCTCTACCAATCATCTCAAGCTTTCTTCAGATTCGCCATACAAAACCAAATCATCTGCGTACAATAATCAGGGCACTCTCCAATCTCTTCTATTCCCCATTAATCTAGCACCTATCTCTACCTTTAATTTTTTCATCTCTCCACCCCATATACAAATTAAATAACTATGGGGCCATAACACATCACTGCCTCATTCCACTATTATTAAACCATTTACTCTACACTCCATTTATTTTTATACATGCGTCACAAGCGACATACATACTTTCGATTCCAGCCAAAAGCTTACCAATAACATCTGCGACAGACCTTTCCTATTATTAAACGCCTGTTAAGTCCATAAAACCTAAATACAATTTATTCTTCTTTCATTTAATCAATCATTTGTTTCAATGTGAAAATTCGATCTACGCATCCTCTACCACTTCTAAACGTACCTTGTTCTTCACCAGTCAGTCCCTCAGTCACTTGACGCACTTTTTCAACCAAAATACCAGCATATATCTTCCCTACAACACTAAATATACTTCCCCATTAGTTCCCACAGTTCCCCTTATCCTATTATAACTATCACTTTCCTTCTCTAGTCCCTCATAATCTCGCCTCCATTCTTGATCATTGCACTAAAAATTTCATCTATACCTGCTGATTTTTCATTCTTCGAATTTCTCACTCTACCTATTACCTCATCCCCAAAATATCGATTTCTTCTTACACCATCAAACCCACACATTCATTATCACTTCTTCATCACTGCCAATGTTATACAGATTTTCCAAGTGTTCCCTCCACACATACCTTACATCAATTTCATCAGTAACGAAAGCACCATTCCCCTTTTTCACTAACTTTTCATACTTCCCTCCAGAAGAGCTTCCTGTTCCCTTGTAAGTTCCCACTCATCTTCCTTCCAAACTGTTCATTTACCGCTTTTGTTCTACTACATTTGCAACGTTTAGTCTTCCTTTTTACTTCCTTATATATTTCTATTTTCTATACACATTTCTTTCAAAACCTCATCATTGGCTTTTAGCACATTCAAGCAGGTCTCACTTCTTACCGTTTGCATCACCTTTTCAATCCACCATTCGCTGTTGACATTCTTACTTCAGCACTCCCCACATACCTCTTGCACTACTACTAACAAACTCTTACGTAATTTGTGCCCAGATGTGTTCACATTCAAGTGACTTTTTTTTTTTTTTTGCAATTGTTTGACATATTTCCATTCATATCTATAAGAAAATGATATTCATATTGTGAATAATCGACTTCCAATACATTCATAGTTTATAGGTTTGAGATGCAGCGAGAATGGAAAGAAGTAATGCACGATTTCCCCCCTTCTTTACAGGTCATTTATCCAGAAAGCAATCCGAGAGGTGCGAGAACAAAATAAGAACAGCCTCTCGGGCCTCGCCCTCGAAACTATTTTGGAGCAGGTCGAGGCGCAGCTGAGACTCCACAAGCGTATGCCGACAAAGCCTTCAGTTGCTCCGTGGGCGCAACTGACTCAACAACAGCAGGAGGGACTAGAGACTCATTGGCAGGGTCCAGCTAGGGGAGGGCTTGATAGTATCAGTGAAGACCATTGTTCAATTTGCCTAGAGACTCTTACCACGAGTCCAACACATTCGCTTCCGTGCTTACATGAATTTCACATCAAATGCATCAAGAATTGGCTTGAGCGTAAGTCAGATTGCCCAATATGTCGTAAATTTGCTTTAAACAATGATGAATACCCTTCACTCAGTCACGGCCAGTAAGAGGAATCGAAGGATGTGTCTGTCTCGCGCGGTTGTGCACCACCTGCAAACCAGGCCAGAAGAAATAAGAGAACAAATCCTGCTACGTAGACTTTTCTCAACCACTGATTAGGAAAATACACATTTTGAGCTTACAAATTCGGATTTAAACCTATTTCTATTGATAAAGTAGCCAAATTTATATGTACGGACTTCAGACTTTTATAATAATACAAATAAATACTTATTATATATAATATATTCATTTAATTTAATTATGTTATTGAAATATTTTTTTTACTTTATTATTAGTATTACTGTTAACCTTGTTGTTGTAACGTCACGAATTTTATTTTGTGATTATTTATTTTAAATTTGATGAAGTTGGCTATTTTATTAGCCAACTTAAACCTTAGGTTGAAATTGTTGAGGGTCCTCATTTGTAGTTCATAAAACAAACAAAAAAAATAATAACTTTTCATCATTCTATTGACATATATTTTTTTACAATACATCTTAAAGGAAATAGGATTTTTCTTTAACCTTAATAGTGTTTACAGTAGTACCATGGTGCTACCAAATGATGGTTTCATGTTCATACGCGAAACGTTTGTTAAAGGAAGGTTTCTATTTTGAATGGAAGAAAAATTGTTGTAAATTGATTGATGACTTTCCAATTGGCAATTTTAATTTTCATCTAATGCCATTTAAGCAAGATGCAGTATTGGGCAAGCTCTAAAACGTCGATTAAAAGCGTTTTTCTGTGTCTATAACTTTATATTTCCATTTTAAGACCAGCTGTTTCCAGATATTTTGAGATCTAGTCCTACACTTTTTTTGCCTAACTAGTCAAAAGATGGGTCTTGTAATTCAAACAAAATATAGAGGAATCTCCAAAATCCTATGAAAATAATTTATCAATTTTTTTTTTCTATCATGTATAATTGGGGGAATGAACTTGTTTAAATCATTTTTTTTATAAACCAAACCTGGGGAAAACATTTAAAAAAGATTAAAATAAAGGTGTATCTCGCAACTCTAATATTTTACTTAAAATTATAGAAATAAAAGAACGATTTACAAAATTCATCTTTATCTCAGACACTTCCATATTTAAAAATATAAATTCATAGTTTTATACACACACTTAAGATTAAAAAGGAGTCGACACTCTTACAAAGAGAACTTGCATTAAATCTCAAATACATGAACAATTAAAACTAAATCATTTTTCCTAAAGAAGAAGTCAAGATGGTTAAAGAATTACTTTCCCCCCAGTTCTAAATGTCAAGAAGCAAAATATTAAAATCTTTTGTGGAACAAAGGTTTAAATGTTCGCATGGTAATATAATATTTAAAACATTTTATGAAACTACATTCGTGCTTTCAGTAATGAAAACTTTGAATGTCAACCATGTTGCCTGTTCAAGAAAGAGAAACACGGTCAACTTGCTCTGCTAAATGATGATGATGAACCTTTACTGGACAGAGATGAGTGTATACAGGGGTTTGAATTGAATTTTCAATAACTTGTATTTTAAAGTACTGAGTCCATCAAGTGAAGGATCTTCTTTCTCTTTAGAGGCCAATTTGTCAAACCTGTCTGGTGAAGGAACTTCTTTCTTGTGAGGCAACATCACATAATTAGCCACCTGTGGATCGAAACGGCAAAATTCGAGTCCCTTTCGGCGTAATCGAGAACTGAAGTCGTCGTCCTCGCCACCCCAGCCAACGAAGGAGTTGGAAAAGCCGTTGATCTCCTCAAAGTGTCGAGCCAGCATAGAGAAAGTGCCTCCAGCCAAACTTCTATACGGGAGATGATACCTGCGATAAAGAAATGAAATGCCATCAAAAGTACATAAATTACAAAATGAATTTACAGTCGGGGATTTATTTTTGAAAATTTCGCCCTTCACAAGAATTGTCCCCCCCCCCTATTCTATGAAGGGAACTATTTTAAGCAATTACTACCTAGGATCTGAACGAGAGATCAAACCCTGGCCCTATGCCTCGTAACTCGGTCGCACTACCTTTGTGTAGTGCGTAGATTCTGATAAAGAGATGAGGTTGCTTTTAAAATCTTTTTACATTTTATCCGTATAATTAAGGCAAGTAAAAGTGTCAAGTTAAGAGGCGACATGCTTTCAAGAACTAAGGCAAAAATATTTGACAAAAATTCCTATAATTTTACACTATATAACTCGCTCTTCAATTCATGTAAAAATTAACAAAATATAATGTACCTGAATATATCAACGGCGGAATACATGTGACGGGGCTGGTGAGTGCAAGCGTAGATGTTGTAATCATTTTGTGGGAGCAGATCAACATCATGAAAAATAAAGCATATACAGGGTTGTACTTGTATCATTGAAAACGTATATTGAAACCGACCACGGTTGAAAGATATATTATAATATATATATATATATATATAATATATATTAATATATCAAGTAAAATATAAAATAATATTAATAGTTAATATATATTGCTATATTGTATATTATAAATTAATATATATTGCTTTAAATTTATTAATTATTCTTTAATATCTATCATTTTACAATTAATATTATTTTTAATTATATATTAATATTATTATATATTTAATATATTATATATATAATATATTTTCAATACTATCTATAATTATATTCGACTTATTTATATATTTATAAAAGGAACTGAAATGTCATAGAAAGGTTGGGAAGACCTCTCAACCGTTAATGCGATAATAGCAATTATTACATAACGGGCATTTTATACCATATTAATATTAATTATATTTAAAATTATAGGATTTATACACTACTCCGCCTTATCGTTGTACATATATTAGTGCTGGGTATTTTACTATTACAGGTTAGATGAATATTTTTTAGATATTTATGGATGGTGGAAATTATAAATACGTGAAGTACTTGTAATTCTGAGCAGTCAGTGATGCTATTGACCATAAAGAAGTTTTGTTCGAAAGTTTTTTAGGAACTATCGATGCGATTCTCGAAAAAAAAAATTGGATTACTCCTCAATATTTGATGTCTTTGGTTTATTTCATTGGTATTTCAAACAGCATGGTACTTAAGAAATTAAAATTTTTCGATATAAATGACGAATTTCTAGTAGTCTAAGATTTCTGAACATACATAGCAATTATTACACTTTTCTAATGTGGCCGAATCTTTGCCGCCGTCGAAAGCTAATAGAATAAGAATTTCTCAATATATAGACTTGCTGTGTGATTTTTACCGCTCTCTCATCTTCACATACTGACTAGATATGTGATATAATAATTTATATTGGAATATAGATGATAGGCTTCTTTATTGCAACTGTAGAATCAGGTTTATAAAAAAAAATAAATAGAAGTATTAAGTTAATAAAATAGCCTAGAAAAACGCTTTATTATTTTGTACTTTACATGAACGATTTAAAACTTATACATTCAAATATAGTAACTTATGTAACCCCATTGGATATAAGGCATATTTTTTTGTTATTTTCTGATCTAATATATTTAGATAACGTCTTAATATAATCACTATACTTTAGTGTTTGCAGTTAAAAAACTTCATTCCGAACAGTCTATTAATTAATATATTCGCTATATAATCATACATATATATAAATAGAATAAAATATTGATAAATATACATAGAACAATACAATTCTTAACAAGTATAAATTCAATAACTGTAATATATGGAATAAATTTATAAACATAGTCCATAATTAGTGATATGAAGAAAATATCAGCATATATAACTATATACAAAAAGTTGATTAATATTTAGCAAATTAGATTGAAAAACATCACCTAGAATACACGACTAGAAACAAATGATGATTATATATTATTATATCATATATTGATATATATATATAATGTTTATAATATATACAAAAATATGTTTTATCACTTATATATACACGCTATATTTTATAATAATAAACTTGTCACATAAGAATAAATTAACTATATTAGTACCTATGTACTTCTATAGTATACTATTATAATATCCTATATGAGAGTGCAAATTTTAGCTATATTAGTAGGCTTTATGAGCTCTATAATATAATATTGAATTAGAATATATATATATATAGGTAGAAACAGACTTAGCATGAAAGAGGCAGTAAAATTAAATCAAAATATGACTAGTAAATACACTCACATATCTTTATTACCTTATATTATTGAATTATATTAAAACGTAGGTGATTAAATTTAATCTATTTTGTTTATAATTATTTTATCTCTATTAAAAGTAGTAGTGTTGTAGGTGGCGGGATATCGATCCTTTGTCCGACATCTCAGATCCGCATATTGCGGATATATGCATTCATATTAGTATTGGTCTATCACGTTATCGGAGATTTTTAAATTTTTCCTGTGCGGCTTATACGGCAAGATTGGTGGTACAATTCATTATTTCTAGATGTATTTTGGACTGAGAAAACGTATGATGTATGATCGTGCACTACAGAATTAACAATAATTAATTAGATACTCATACTATTATACACCTACACTCAATATATATATATATATTATATTACTCACGTTTTTTTCATAATCTATTTATTTATTAATATATATAATATATATATTATATAATATATAATTATATATTTATAAATATTTATAATATATATATATTATTAATATATATATTATATATAATATTAATATATATATATATATATATAATAGAATAAATTAAAGTAAGTTAGACTTTCAAAAGTCATGCTGGAGTAGATAATATATATTCAATTACTTCATATACACTAAAACGATATGAGTCTAATGTGTAATATAGCAATCTTTTACTAAATCCTAGATAACATAAACTCAAAACTTTTCTTTTAGAATCTCACGTGTTTCACAGAGGGATTATATATATAATAAATTAATTTAGGATGATTACCTATGGTGATGTAATCGTGCTGTTATAAGGTCAAGAAATAATATCACCGGCCATATATAAATAGCAAAGATCACAGATACCAGAACCACTCAACGTATAACTACATTTTCTGTTGTCAGTGTGATTTAATCTATTTATAGTGTGTATTTATTAATTTTTATCCTCATATTAGAAGTGATTTCTCTTTGGCTTTCATAGTCTTAGATCCGAGGGACTGTCGGTGATTTGAGCAGGGGTGTTATTAAGATAAAGTTCATGCTTAATCGACCATCTTGATCGACAGAACATCATATAAAGCACGAAACATAGCTTTCGGGATCAATATAAATTCAACTCGGTTTTGGTGGCGTGACTAATTGTACAATTTTCTCCACTCATCTCTTGCAGACACAAGTCGCAATTAGTGAATTCTTAGCATGCTCTATCCAACGGCAAGGAATAAACGCCTACGTGACCGTCCTTCTCATCAGTGTGCAGTATTCTCATACTTCTACTGAAATACGAAAGAGAAAGCATACCTCTACCCTTTGAATCAAGGCTCAGGAACTTCTTGTCTTTGAAGACTCTCATCAAATTTTTGACCGCAATTCATTTATATATTCATAGCTGCTCATTAAAAATATATCACTATTTTCACTCTCCTTTTCTATCTATACCTATATTATATATTATGAGTCATTTCAAATACTCTCTATCACTAACCAATATTACTACTCTCGTTACACCATCACTGTTGCAACATACATTGTTCTTCTTATAACCAAAATTTATTTAAATTTATCTATTTTTCGCTTCTTTACTACCTAAACCCTTTATTACTTTAACCTCCTCTTCATTAATATTATACACCATATTTTAATTATCATCTTATACATTTTATACTATATACGCCAGCCGTAGTACTTATATAATATCTATTTCTTCATTATTCATTTCTGATTATGAATTTCTCTCAATTCAGATGGCTCGGGCTGGGGAACACGAGTTGTGCGATCAGGGGTAAAATAGAGTTGGGTCAAGCGTACTAGCACTTGTGAGAGCACTCCGGTTAATATAAATATATAATATATAATTATATCAAATATTTTTTTTTCTTAAATAAATATCTACTATTTCTTTATATTTTATTGTATTAAATCCCCTTGTCCATTTAACTTCTCTTCAGGAACTCTAAGGCTTCTATTATTCTTTCTCTATTTATACTTAATTGAATTAAATTTATATTCCTCTTTCAATCTGAAAATAAACAAAACTATTATTAATCCAGAAGGCCTATTATATTAATTATTTTAAATATGATAAATTTACCACATACTATTCATATTTTTTTGTAACTCGGGCTATATATATATAACTCCTTCTTCTCTCCTTCAATCATAACCATTATGTATTCTATAGTAGTATTTTACTTTAGACCTTTTCTCCACTCTCCATTCCACCTCAATTTTCGCGTTCTTAGGGTGCCACTAGGAGGTAATCAATCGCAAACAGTATCAGTTACTTCCCTTTGGTAATTCCATTCTTTATAATTATCACTACTATTACCCATTTACCCTCTAACAATTACTATTATACATAATCACTCTCCTATAATAATATATTATTTAGATATATAGTAACTAGAGGGTGGACGGCCAATTACAACCTGGCTATTGTTTCATACTAATATATATACCCACATTATCTATTTATACTTCTAAAACCTACCCATTATCATGAAAGTCAATTTGTGTAAAATCTAAATTCTAACGTATCAAGTTTCCGTAACTCCTCAGCAATTCCAGCGGACAGTGATTCTTTTATTATCTTTCCCCGCACGCGGCCGGTGATAGTTGAAATTCAAATCAAAAATTAAGTTGAACATCTCTAACCTATTTCTTTACTGAAATAGCTATGAATCTACCTTATAGCTAGTTATAATCTATCGCTACATTCTTACATTATACTTATCTTATTAATATTATATATCTATTATATATCCTATATATATAATGTACATTATGTTGTATATATATACGTAGTACGTCCTCCACATAGTACTAGCCTGCAAAAGTTGAACAAATTGAAGCAATTGATGAATTATATCAGAAAGAATATAATATTAATTTTTAACTTCTTAATTAAAATTTAAGTTCAAGTGTTCAACGTGACACATTTTGACATACATTCGAAAATAGGAAAGCCATATTGGTGGGTCTGTGAAACTGATTCTATCTACAATCCTATGTGCTCTCTCATATGTTTGAAAACAATTTAATCATATCTAAAGCCATATATACTATCATTATATATAGTATGCTCTCTTATATATACCGTACTTACCTTATAATATCTACTATATATTATATATATATATATATTATCATTCTAAACACCATGAACAGCTAGTATAACTTTATATATATATATATTATAGTACTATATTATATATATTATATATACCCTTACCCCCCATTATCCCATATAAAGTATGTACTACTAAAACTAATGGCATTGCACCTATTTATATTATTTTCGATCACGTCGTCTACTGTGGACGCTGTGGAAACAGAGAGGAAGGCGATAAGAGAAGGGTCAGAAGAATGACTATTCTTAAAGGACAGAGGGAAAGTCTGAAATTGATATTAATTGGATTTATTTGATTTATCTAGAAGAAAAAAATCTGAAGAGTCCAAGAAGAAGTCGTCTGTTATCCATTCTTTTCAATAGAGAGAGAGTTTTTTGAATTGAAAGCATTTCAACCAGAAATCTCTCAACTACTTAACTCTACAACAATAATCTTTTTAACCTCATTTTCTTCTGGTAATTTTTGAATGTATTAATACGAAAATATAATAAATATGAAGCATTAAATATTAGTATTAAATTGTAGCAAGTGAAGCTGCGTTCTTGAGCAGTGAGTCATAATGAAGCAAATTTTCGCTCGAATTTCTCTTCCTCTGGTGACATAGTGGGCTGCTAAAACCCTCTATCTATCATAATATTGCTTTCTTTTCGTGATGGTGGTGATATGAACTATTAATAATTTATTAACATCAACGTCACTAGCAAAGCTCGTGTCTCTTGCTGGATTGCTTTACATTAAACTATATATAAGTATATTTATTCTATTATATATATTATATTATATATATATATATATTATATATATATATATATATTATATATATTATATATATTATTATGGAATTAGTTTACTTTTTCTGACAAAGGGACTCAATATTTTTGATCTTTCGAGTCACTAACTCAAGGTCGTAATCAAGTTGCTAAATGGTCGTACTGAGTCCGATTGTACCCTTCATTCATGGCATAAATTTATATATAATATATATATATATATATATATATATATATATATTATAATATAAATATTTATATATATATATATATATAATATAGTATTATATATAATCAAATACTTATTAACTTAATCTAGCAGAATTAACAAAACTTATCAATAACCTGTACTTACAGGTCGTGTAAGGTATGTTATGGTTGACTTAGGTTTAGCTCTAAGTCAGGTTATGATTTAGTTTTGTTAATTCGGTTAGATTGACTTACACGGATTTTGCGTATTATTTTAATCTTGTATTTTTCAGAGATATTTAATATATTAAATACATAATTTAATTAAAAAAAAAATTAAAAAAAATTAGCACCTTCCCCTACAACAAATACCTGCATCAGTAATAGGTAACTTTCTACTGACCGGTTGAGACGAACTCTACTTACAGCGCGACTCGAGTTTGGTTTGAAGATTATAAATTTAGTCTGGTCAAAAAGTAAACACTTTGCTCATAATATGTATCTATACCTTAGTATTATTCATTTTAGCATATAATTATATATATATACTATATATATATATACTATACCATCCGTACTTTATATATTATACTATATTATATGGGCCTATAGGGTAATATACTAACACTTAATACCTAATCTATATATATATATATATATATATATATACACTATATATATATATCATATCATATATTATAACATATATATATAATATACTATAATATAATATATATATTTATATATATGTTATTACTGATATACCTAATATATATATTTACTATCTATATACTACTACTATCTATCTCTTTCCGGTCCAATACTATATATAAATATATTTATATATACTATACTATATATATAGCTATATATTATATATATATATGATATTATATTTATATATATATACTATATAAATGGTGTAAATAAGGAATAGTTTTTAACAAACGGTTCTTTGTTTTGTCATAAGAGTTAGTGCCGTTTTCCTTTCCTGTTTATTAATAAACATCAACTACTGCGAACCGGAATCAGCTTGCAATGATATATTAATAATATATATATATTATATATATCAGTATAGTTATTACTATATATTATAATACTATATATATATATATATCTATATATATAATTATATATATATATATGATATATATATAGTGGTGTGGTGTTGTGTGTGTGTGTGTGTGTGGTGTGTATAGTGTGTGGTGGTGTGTTTGTGCGTGTGTGTATTGTTACATGTTGGTTAAAAAAAAATAGCATTTAACAAAAGTAACAATTATTTTTTTAAACATTGTATAGTGCTAAAAAAATTCCTCGATTAAAATTTGATTAGAAAATAATAAGCAAAAATAAAAATAAAAAGAAAAATATAGAAAAAAAGAAAAAGAAGAAAGAAGAAGAAGTAAAACAGAAAGAAGAATAAAGAAAGAAACTAAAAAGGAAAAAGAAAAAGTAACAAAAGTGAACAAAGAAGAAATAAATGAGAAAAAGAAAAAGAAATAGAAAAAAATGAGAAAATAGAAGAAAAAGGAAGGAACAGAAAAAGGATAAAAACAAAAAAGATATAGAAGAAAAAGAAAGAAAAGAAATAGAAGTAATAGGAAAATAGAAGAAAAAATATAAGAAAAAAAATAAATAAAAGGAAAAAAAAGAAATAAGAAGAAGAAATAAAATAAAAGGTAAAAAGAAGACTAAAGAAAACAACAGAAATGAAGAGAGAATATTGAAAGTGAATCTAGATATGAAGTATAGATTTAGCCGAATTATTAAAGAAAACGATGAATTTAAAAAAAATAGAAAAAAATAAGTAAGAAAGTTAAAGAAGATAAATGTCGAGCTACAACTGGGACAAAAAATAAATGTATAGAGTAATGAAGAACCAGAACCCAACAGGACAACTGAAAACTAGATGTTCTAATAAAAGAATTAGAAAAAGAATGAAAGAAATAAAAGAAATTTGTGGAAAGGAGTATATTCGGATAAGTCAATGATATCTTATAAAGTTTGAAATTGTTGAAAAAGTGAGAAAAGAAGAAATAAAAGAAAGGAGAAAAAAAAAAGATATAAGGAAAAGAGAAAGAAGAATAAAAGAAAGAACAGCAGAAGGAAAAGCATAGAAAGATGAAACAGTAGAAAAGAAATAAAAAAATATAGCAAGAAGAATAAGAAAATAATTAAAGAAAGAAAGAAAAAGAAGAAATAAAAGAAGAATATTTGAATAAGAAATGAAGAAGAAGAAACAATTGAATAAAAAGCAGAAAGTAAGAAAAAATAACATAAAGACAAGAATAGAAAAAGGAAAGAAAGAAGTAAGAAGATGAAGTGCTTTGATGTAAGATGAAGAAGAAAAAATTGAAGATTTAAGGAGACAGGAAGAAGAAAGAATGAAAGAAGAAGCAAAACTATACGAAGAATACAAGATGCAGCGACTCGAAATTAAAAGGAAAGGTCATTTTTAGATCAGATGAGTAAGAAGATAGAAGAAGAAGAAAGAAAGAAGAAGAAAGAAGGAGAAGTAGAAGAATGAAAAGAAGAAAAGAAGAAGAAGAAGAAATAAGAAGAAAAAGAAGAAGAAGAAAAAGAAAGATGAAGAAGAAGCAAGCAGTGAAGCCGAAGAAGAACAAGAAGAAAGAAGAAAGCAGAAAGAATAAAGAAAAAAGAAAAAAGAAGAAAAGAGAGAAGGGGAGAATGAAGAAGAAAGAAGAAAGAAAAAAGAAAAAGAAAAAAGAAAAACGAAAAAATAAATTTAAAAAAAAAGAAATGAAAAGAATAAAGAAAAAGAATTATACGAAAGAAAAATAATAGATGAAAAAATAGAAGAAAGGAATAAACAATGAAAAAGTTTTTAAAGAAAGAATAGAATAATAGGTTTTAAGTAATTACTGCAGCGACCAGAAAAAGAGGAATTAATAGTTTGGGAGGCGAAGAAAAAACTAAATGCAATAGTGGAAATAAATAAATAATATAATAAATACGTAATAAAAGAAAGAACAAATAAGAAATAAAGATAAGAAAGAAAAAGAAGAATATAAAGAAAATAAGAAATAAGGCAAGAGAAACAAGAATATAAAAGGCAAAGAAGCAAACAAGAATAAAAAGAAATAGGAAATAAAAAGAAATAAAAGGAAGAAATAAATAATAAAAAGAAGAAAGAAGAAATTAAAAGAAAAATCAGAACCTTCAGGTATACAACTAATTAGAAAGAATAAGAAATAAAAGAAGAAGAAGAAGAAAAGAAATGAAGATAAAAGAGAAAAGAAAGAAAAAGAAGAATAGAAGAAGAAGAAAAAGAAGAAGAAAGAGAAGAAGAAGAAGAAGAAGAAGAAGAAGAAGAAGAAGAAGAAGAAGAGGAGAAGAAGAAAGAAAAAGAAAAAAGAAAATAGAAAAGAAAAAAGAAAAAAGAAAAAGAAATAGAAAAAAAGGAATTGGTAGGAAGAACGTAAGAAAAAAAGTTAAGAAGAAGAAGAGAGAAGAAGAATTTAAAAAAAACAAAAGAAAAAAAAGAATAAAGAATAAAGAAAAAACAACAGAATATAAAGAAAAAGATAAAGAAAACAAAGATAAAGAAAAAGAAGGAAAAAAAAAGAAGTAAAGTAAGAAAGAAGAAAGAAGAAAGAAGAAAGAAGAAAGAAGGAAGAAGAAGAAGAAGAAGAAGAAGAAGAAGAAGAAGAAGAAGAAGAAGAAGAAGAAGAAGAAGGTCACAGTTGTTTATTGGTTATAATATCAAAATGGTCCCTTTCAACTCTTTTTTAATTAAGTATAATTTATTCCTTTTTTGGGGGGTGACATTTGTCAGGAATAGTTTTCAGATTCTTTGATGATTCTTGAGTATTTTATAGGTTTTTCAGAGCATTTTTAAATTATCTTAAAAATATCCAATTTCATGTCTCTAAAAACTGAAGATATATTGTTTGTAAAATTTGAATGACATAATAGACGAGTCTTATAATCCTCACACCATAAACATGCAAAACTGTCACTTATATACAAGTTATATAAGACATATTTTTTTGTGGATTTTCTAGAGTGTGTGTGGTGTGTGTGTGTGTGTGTGTTGTGTGTTGTGTGTGTGGCTGATGTTTGTGTGGGTGTTGGTGTGTGTTGTGTGTGTGTGTGTGTGTGTGTGTGTGTTTCTTTATTAAAAGCTCACACCTCACTGGCATAGCACTTTCTAGGTAATTTTTACTTAGGATCCGGACGATGGACGAATCCAGACCATACAGCTTCCGATTCTGTTAGTGCTAACGTGAAATTCATGGGGAAGAGGTTTTTGTGTGTAATATTATGTGATGTGTGTGGTGTCAACAGTCTTAACTGTATTAAACTATATTCGGTTCATATTAATTCATTAAAGATAGAGCAACACAAGAGCAAATCTATTCATTCCCTCGTTCAAAAATTATTTTCAGTTTATAGTTGAACAACTGCGTTTATAGTTAATTAAAGTCTCTCGTATAAATTATATATTTCTATCGCACATGTGAATTTTACAACTTATATAGTCCTCTTAGATAATACGAAATTTTTTTTAGTATGGTCAAATGTTCGTATAATTCGTATATAATCCTTACGTAAAACGTCTCGCATGATACGGTTTTCCTCTTATATTTATTAATTGCTTTTAGAATTATCGATTACTCGGCTTTATTAAAAAATGCTAAGTTCAAATTTGGATTCGATGAGATTTTATTAATAATTAATTAGTAATGGTAATTAGCTATGTATATTGTGTACTAATATAAATATTTTTAAAGGCTATATTCCATTTGCAATGGGTCTAATAATTAATCATATATGGTGACTGTTGGAGGTATCTTACGTTTATTAATTGACATTAATCACATGTTTCACTTATTATTCTTATATTTAAAGTCCATGTAATGAAAGCATCTTAATTAATCGAAAATTTCATTGTTTTTTACATATTTGGACGTGAGAAGTATTGCTATTTATTAAATTGATTTAATGGTGAGTATCGATTTACATAATAAATCAGGATTTGGAGAGAAATATTTTTGAATATTTTATTTCTGTAATTAATTTCCTAGGTGATCCATATTTTATATTGTACTGCTCAAAAAGATTCTTACTATATTATATTTATATTATATATAATTATATATTATAAATATTTATATATTATATTTTATATTATATTGCCACGCAACTCTGTTCAGTTATACATTCTATCTAGGATACGTTATTTATATTAATATAATAAATATTATTATAATTATAATAATAATATTATATATTATAAATATATAGCCATAACATAATCATTTTGATTATTCTTCAATTTTATATCGAATGAGAACGTTGCTATTTTTACATTTGACTTAAGATTAGTCGATATTAATTTATGTTAAACAAGAATATTTGATTTCCGCTATTTATTAAAAAGAAACGGAGCATTTTGAGATCCGAGTTGTCTTTGTATATATTTTCAATTATACGGTGGAGATATTTTAAATCTCCGGCTGGATTTCTTCATTTAGTTTTTTATTTGGTATTTGCCAAAATCTTATTGACTTTATTTGTTTAGCTAGGTCTGAAGATGCCAAGTACAGCGAGTCAGAAAATTTCCACTTTGCAAAATTGTATTTAGTATTTTGTTAAGATTTATTTTTTTCCAGAATCAAGACAAAATTTTGGGTATATATATTTTTTAAAGCTATGCAGTGTTTTTTTGTGCCATTTACTAAGCGCATCAATTATAACTTAATTTATGATGACGTATTTTAATTTTTTTTTTTTTTAATTATGGGGGAATTTTATTTCCCATTCAAATGTAAGGCGAAAATATATAATCCCAATAAAATAAACTGATTTATATAATAAAGTTTTTTATATTTCACCCTATCTATATTTATTTAGGGTTCACTGGAATCTATTAGATATATATATTATATTCTCTATTTTTGTATATAATGAGATCATCAAGTAGAAATTGAATATTAAATTTCAGGGTCATAGAAGAATATAATAATAAATTATTTTATATATATTATTTATTAAAATAAATAAAGTCAGTCATATTATATATTTATGGGGCGCCTAGCGCCTCAGGCCTGTAGTTTTTGGACAATTGAGTATTATTTTTTATAAATAATTATTATTATTATATATTAATTATTACAAGGCCCCGTACCATTTATTTATTCCCCAATTTTGGGTGAGGGTTAGTATGTAGTGAGGGAGGCTATATTTAAGTGCTTTAATAAAATATAATTCCCCTTTTTATACCTATATAAATTATTTTTTTTTCCGAGGATCATATACTTTTAATATGATTTTTATATGAATTTTATTATACATCAATGAATATATTTATTTATATATATATATATAAGAATACTATTATTGTTCTCCTCCTACCCCCCCTTGATTTTATTATTTAATAATATATATAATAATAATATGGTTTTTTTATTTATATTTTAAACAAAATTACTTTTTTATTTTTTGTTATTTATAATCGCATTTTCTACACTACTATTTTACCCTAACATGACATTACCTGAACCAAGAGCATAATGTATAATATCAAAAATAATACCTTTGAAGGTTTTATTTTTTTATTTTGCCGGTGATATTATTTTATGTTAATAATGTAAAATATAAATTTAGGCAGCAAATGGTAATGACTAAAAGAAAATAATAATAATTGGGGTCAGTTAATTCTTATGTGTAGGTGCTCCATGGGAGCCCATGGATCCTTGGATCCCTGATATATATATAATAAAAAACAGTAGCCGCAAAAATTTTAAGTATCTTATAACTCTCGTTTTTATCACTGAGTTAAATAAAAAGCGCGAACGCCTTCAGCGCAGGGTTACAGATCACTCTATGAATATTCACTCTTAGACGTATATCAGCGCGCATTGAGCTACTAAAAATTAAATAGACTCGGCTACAATAAAACAGCTTATTCTATAAGTTAACAGAATATATGGTGCGAAGATAGCATATTTGAATAATGTAAGTCCGCGAGAAATGTTGATAATTTATTTTTCTATGACAAGATGCTTAAGAGGACAATAATTGCTTCTTCGATTAGAAGTAGAATGGTGTTGGTTTGGAGGACGCTGTGGTATTTCTCTCAGAATAAGCAGTAAGAGAGGATTAAAAAATAAAGGGTGTTTCGTGAATATCTCGCTCTGGTTGTCCATACGGCATTGATATTCTTGGGTGTTTTAATTATATATAATTTATTGAATTATTAATCCGTATATATTCTCTGGAGGCGTTTGAGTACTCAATATAATATGCGAGATGTTTTAGTTCAGTTCAAAAAAAGCTACCTAAAATTTATAACGTATGTTTATTGTCGCGCACCTTTTGGTGGCATTTTCACTAGTGTATATTACTCCTAATTGTCGCTATATTATAGCAAAACTAATTATGTTTAACTGTCTCTTAATATATATCTTTTCAAAACGGATTTGCCCACGCAACACAACCGGGACTATTGAATTAGTGAGTGATATAATGGTTGAATCCTAGCGTTAAAAGACTAAAGGCTATGACGCACTGATTATCAGAAATTAACCGGCAAACATTTGAGAGTTAGGTTCTTAGGATATAGAGATTTTTGAAAAGACATTATAAAATGCTTTCTTCCAATGCTGAGCTGGGTATTGAATTGGCGCTTGGTATCAAGAATTAACAAGTTGTCCCAGATATTCGAGAGATTATGAACAGCAGCTATCCGCGATGCCAGTTCCTAGATCGTGCTGAACCCACGAGACTTATTATCGGCACATCCATTTTTATACCATTTTTTAATGGTTTAATTTCGGCTTTACGAGAGAGGTTTTTAAATCATAAAGAAATTATATCTTCCTTGCAATTTATCATACCGAACAGGTGTAATGTGCCATATGAGAAGATAAAAGTTTGTGTAACATTTTACAAGGAAAATCTCGAAAACCGAATTGAAGATTTAGCTAAAGCACAATTGGAAGCTGAAATTACATCACAGCACAAATTCTCCAACACAGCAATAGAAGAACTAGTTTTTTGTTTCAGTCACAATTTCCAAATATTTACATCTTGTTGCAAATACTGGCAATTTTACAAGTGTCTACTACTTCAGTAGAAAGAAGCTTTTCAACGTTAAGACTTCTGAAAACCTACTTGAGAAATACTATTGGAGATGAAAGATACACTGGACTTGCCCTCCTCTACATAATCGAAATATTGACATAAAAACTGAAGATTTTATCTCGGACTTTGCTCACTCTCATGCCCGGCAATTACAGTTAACAATTTAAGCAAAATGATTTTAGTAATTAATATAAATTATTCCCATTTTTTCTTAGAAATTTATTGTTTGGTCCTTCCAC
>JABUQX010057535.1:0-7500 GCA_015478945.1 Trachelipus rathkii
CCCATTTGAACTCGGCATATACGGCGTCGTTCTCACATGTTCAATGCCCCAATCACTCAACATTTGCTCAAACGCCTGCCCTACAAACTCTGGTCCATTATCACTCAACATTCGCTTCGGTTTACATACACACATCGGCAACAAAACTTCCCTTACCACCCTAGCCACATTCATACTAGTCTTATTCTTCACCGGCACAGCATACGCAAACTTGCTTTTGTGATCCACCATTCACACCATTCCTACATACCACTTGCAGCTAACTGGCAACGAAACGCAATCAATCACTACTAACTCAAAGGGTTCATTCACATCCATTCGTAACACAAGGGGTTTCACATACATTCTCTGATACTTCCCTTTCTGACATTCCTGCCAAGTAGTTTGCAACATCATTCAACTATTTTCCTTAACAAAGGGATAAACACGGTCTTTCATATCAGAGTTCCCCACAATTTAAAACTTCCCACTATGACCATACTTTAATGGTGGATCACTAAACTGGCCATCCGCTACAAATTCCCAACCACAGAAAACACCGGTACTACAAATTCTCTTCTCTTACTTCCGAATATATACACCAACATTAGTACACACAACAAACCTTTTCGCAAATACCCTAAAATCTTCTATCAACTGGTCCCATCTACACACTTCCTTACCCGACAAAATTACATTTTTCTCACTCACAAGACCATAGGACATTCCTCTTTGCATTACCGGTCAATATCTTTCATGCCTTAACAGCTTTCTTTTCATCCCCGCACACCAACCTGCTCACCATGCCAATGAAATCGACAAACACACACATTCTCTTCTGCATTCTAACAATCTCATGACTTCCCTTCAGCAACCTTTCATTCCCTACATCCTATGGACACCTATTCACCCTCAAAAAAGTCAAATCCCAAACAAAAACAATACGGCATTCGCTCTCGTCCAGCCAGCAACAAACCTATGTCCACTTCCCCTAGCGTTGCCTTATTTTATACCTTTAACAAAAACCTCTTCAAACGACAAAATCACCTGACCAATACCTTTAATCTCACCTTCGTACTCTCCCTCTCTATCTGCACGTCACTCGCTCAACTCTCTCGTTCTAACAGATGCATTCACTAAGGAAATCTGAGCCAGTATTAATCAGTCCACAAAATACTCCCCCATTCACCTGCACTTTCACCTCCATTCTTCCACTTATCCGCATGCTCGCAAATACATAACCTCTTCGATTTCCCTGGACAAATCATTTTCACATCTCCATCACCCTCTAACAGACACTTCTCCATCCTCCGATTCCAACATACTTTCCTTCCATAACTCTTTTTCTCATTAACCCAATTATAGTGTACGGTACTTAAACACTGTAAATGAGCTCGCCCACTTTTTGCAGACTTACACCCTCACATCCTATACAAAACGTCTCTTCACACCATATGCACACATACAACTATCTTAAACAACTTACTCACAACAATCAATACCTCTTGCACCGGAAGCACACCTATGCTACACATAGCCTTTAACTCCTTCATAAAATATTTCACCTTCCTAACCTATCTGCTCGGGTTTCTTACACACTTCAGTCATAACTTCCCTCCACAATTCTTCTATACTACTCTCAGGCACTCTCGAAACCAACCCTATCTTAGCTAATCCTGTAACCCATACAAACACACTTTCGAACATGGTCACCCCACTTGATTTCTTTTCCCTTCATGCAATCCTTAGGTAGAAATAATCCGGGTGTCTATCACTACCTTTTCATTCATACTCTCACTCCCAGCATTCTTGACATCAAATCAGCAATTTCATTCCTTTCACCCGGCACATACTCAACCATAATCAAAATCACTCAAATCTTCCAAAGTTTTTGCAAGCCGACTATCGACTATCCTCATTCTCTGCAAATATACCAAGGGTTGGTGATCCATTCGCACAACAAACTTAATCCCATACAAAAATGGACGTAACGACTTCAAACAAAACCTCAAAGAAGCCAACTCTCTTTCAATCGTGGAATACTTTTGCTCCGTCATACTAAATGCTTTCAAAACATATGCAATCACTCGTTTTCTTTCAATCCCATCAATTACCTGTTCTTGCATCAAACAACCTCCCATACAATATCCACTTGCATCCGTATACACTTCCAAAGGTTTAGCATACTCACTATAATCCGGATAAGCCAGCTCTACATCCTTCGCGACTTCCGCTTTCAACTTTTCAAACGCTTCATTCATTCTATCATTCCACTTCACAATCGTACTCTTCTTTTTCCCAGTCCATTCAGTCAAGGGTTTCATCACTCCCAAACCATCTTTCATAAACTTCCTTCCAAATTCTACCAAACCTAAAAATCCTCTCAACTCTCTAACATTCCTCGGCTTAGGAAACTGCCGAACTTTCTCAATAAACTTTTCCGCTTTCTTTAAACCAGTCGCACACACCTTGTGTCCCAAGAATTCAACCTCATCCGCAAACCACTCACACTTCTCAACTTTCACTTTTATACCTATTTCCTCCAACTTTTTCAACACACCATTCACTAACTTTAATGCTCAGGGAAAGATTCATTCATCACTAATATATCATCTATAAACACATCACATTCTTACTGGGAAAGATCATTCATAACCACTTCATCGGCCTCGTGGAATCCTGCTGGAGGCATTCGCTAACATCAAGCTCAAATTTCTAAACCGATAATGCCCTTTGGCAGTCGAAAAGGTCAGTCAAGTCATCCTTACTATCTTCTTCCACTGGCCATCGATAGTACTCGCACGCGACACCAGAATCCATTTTTCGTAACACTTTCATTCATACACTACTATACACACACTCTGAAACTACACACATAGGGAACCTATCTTTCACAGTCTTTTCATTCACCTTCGATAATTCCAATGCGTAGCCTCAAGTCGCCATCAGGCTTTCGCACAGGGCACAAATCGGACTTAAGTCCAACGGGAACTTCTGCACTCTCTTTCCAACACACCTATCGCTCTAACTCTTCAACTGCTCTGTCAATTCATTCGCGAACGGGCGAGGAAAGTGCAGAGGACGTTGGTAATATGGGGGTGTCATCCACGTAACACTATGGAACGCAGGCAATTTTTTTGCATCCCCAACAATCCTCATCGCCCTGGATCAGCGCTTTTCCTCCTTTCCCATAACATTCATAAAACCTTTTGTCTCCTTACTTCATTCAAACCTTCCGGTAATTTTACTTTATCTACCATTTCATCATACACCCAATCCTTTCTCTTCTCAATATCACCAGCAAACACACAACATTCATTCTCTCTCGAATTCTCTAATACAAAAGCAGAATACAAACTACCAACTACATCACCAACCCTTATACCTCTCACTCTCTTCTTTTTCACATCAGGCACCTTTTGCATGCATACCCGAGGATTATTCAAATCTATTATACCGTCGAATACATGTGCAACCCTTTTCACCCTATACCTTGCATCATAACCATCCACCAGAAACATGCTATTCTGGTTTTCATCCACACCTACATTCGTATTCCAACCTACTTTCACACTTACAACTTCGTCCGTCTTGCAAGGCCCTATCCTCTAAAGCAAACACTTCCACGCCTTTAACCAATTTCACATCTACATTCCCTAAATCATTCACATACATCTGACATTTCCCATCCTTATTTACCTTCTTCTCTATCATTCCCTCGATCAGGATGAATAACTATCCCATTTGCCCTCAAAAACTTATACCCCAATAACACATCATACTTTTCGTTTCTACTATCAATCACATAAAACTCACTCTCCTCCATGCCTATTCCTCCTATCTTAACGCTCTCTCTAAATTTTACTTCCACCGGTACCACACTTAGCTTAATTCCTTTAATATGACCCCTACCGACTTCTTTCTGATCTTTATATTCATCCTATCAAATGCTCCTTTATACACAACACTAACCATACACCCAGTATCAATCAAAGCACGAACCTCAATACCTCCACAATAAACCTTAATACTCATACATTCATTCACAGGACACACCGAAAACACATCGACACTTACATTCCCCTATCTGTGACAACCCAATCCTACCTGAGGGTTCACCAGCTGCAACCCTCAAGGCAACTCCTCGTTTCCCGGATTGATTACCCTTACCTGATTATTGACCGTGTTCACCCCTGCCTCACTCACGTTTACATTCCTATTCATTCCAACAGCCTGACCACTAACCGGTTGAACCGGACCACCAACACCATTACCAATACCTAGCACACACCAGGATAAACCTGACCTGCCCCTCCTGGTTGCCTCACACATCCAGCACATTCCAGCCACATGCCCTCTTTTTGCCACATTTCGTACAAGTGTCTTCCTAGGTGACCCACACAATCCTAATGAGAAAATGCCTTTGATACCCACAGTTCCCACGGATACCGGTTGCCTCACTCCTTACTTCCCTTGGACAATCACGGCACCCAATGAGGTCCACACCGGGTCCGCATCTCTACAATCAGCCCTTTGCGGGTCGTGGCAGGTTTCATGCCAAAATGACCACTTGCCCACAGCTAAAACAAGCACCAGTTGCCCATCTACATTCTGATATCACATGGCCCATTTTCCCACAACGAAAACACTTCACATCCCTGTTCACACCCACATTCTCTTGGTTAACACGACCTCTAATCCCTTGACCCTGATTATACCCTTGACCTTGGTTATACCCTTGACCTTGGTTATAACCATCGTTCCCTCTCACATTCATATTTCCACCAACTTGACGACCAGCAAAATTACCCACACCTCCTGCATTCACCTGTCTTTCCTCATCTCCAAAACCACCATAAAAATCTTCCAAAAACTTCACCATTACTTCATAGGGGTTAGCTTTCAGTGCGTCCCTATACGATTTATACTGGGGTGGTTGTGACACCCTCTCATTTGCATTCATTCCCCTACCACTATACACTTCTCCTCATCGTTCATTTCTCTCGCTCTCGCTTCAAACTCCCTCATGCTTCTACAATTTCCAGAACATCTTCCCAAGTCATCTTCCCAAGTCAATCGTTCTCCCGCCCATCTCATTTTCTCTTTCCTTCGCAAATTCACATATTCTGCCACCGAGGTCGGAACCGTCTCCAAAAACTTCTTCAACAATCTCTTATTCCCGTCCACATCATCATCCCCAAACTTCTTTCTCGCCAAGGTTTCCAATCGGTGCGCATACATATCAATCCTTTCACTCTTTCCACGCCTAGCTTTATCAAAATCATTCACCTTTCTATACTTCACTCCCCCTTTCACTCTCACAACCTGGTCCATGATTCTCTGTTTGACCACTTCATACTTTGGCTCACCCACACTGACAGCCTTATAAAATTCCAGCATTCGCCCCTCTAAAAATTCGCCCAACTCTTTCACCCAAAAGACCTTATTCTCGTCAAACTTCTCCCTACAATAACCCTCATATTCCCTAAAGAACTCCTCAACCTCTTTCGTACCATACACATTAAATTTATTAATTTTTGGGATGTCCCGAATCAACACACTCCTTTTCACTCTACGCTCAGACTCAGAACCAGATCCTGTCTCATTCCCCTCAAACACATTCACCTCACCTTCCGAACTACTATATAATGAATCTATACTTTTACTCTTCATTCTTCTATCATGCCTCCTGTTCTTAGAAGTCTTCTTCTTCTTCTTTTTATCCTTTTTCTCAATCTTCCCATTCTTCTCATTTTTCTCAATCTTCCCATTTTTCCCATTCACCACCTTATTTACATCCTTCTCTCCATCCCCATCCCCTTCATCCTCAGTCACATCACTTAACTCATCATCCTGGTTCATCACTTTTTCATCATCTTTGTTTTTCACTCTCTCATCCTCCTTTTCCACTTTCTCACCCTTTTTTTCTTTGTATGTTTACTACTTTAGGAGTAGAGGTCACCCTTTTTCGGGTTCCATTCATTCCAATCACCTCCATCCCATCAGCAAACGCTTTTATTCATCATTTCTCCATTTTTTCGCAGTGCCATTTTCCTCTTCCATTCTCTCTTCTTCGTTTTCTGCCATTTCCTTTCATTCCCCATCTGATAATTCTCTTAACCTTCCAATCAATTCTTCATTCTCTTCTCTTTCTCAAAGCCTCCTTATACCTTTCCAACTCCGCCCGCAACTCCTCATTCGTAGCATGTTTACACTACTACTTACTACTACTTTAATACTTACCGTATACTTTTAGATTACTTTACACTTACGTTCCCCATCACCTATCTTCGAGACAGCCGCCACGTTGGGGCGCCACAAAATTGTAGCAGATTTAACGGTAAAATAAAATAAATCTACAATTTGAATTTTTGGTCGTGAGGCTGTCTGTCAGGGCATCTGAAGGGAAAAACAAAACATACACCAATACCCCTTAAGTTTATTAAGAAACCCCTAACCGAACCGATACCGATATTACAACAATCTTATTCTTAAATTTACAAATCTCTAAAATGCCACATCGATACCCGACACACTTGAAATTAATTATATCCGCACAATATATAACCCGTTACATATACCACACTACACTACACTACTTTGTACCCTTATACAGTATTAAACAAATACCTTAACGCTATATAGCCATATCAAACTAAAGACATATAAATGTAATGACTGATAAGTCCAGCAAATGTAAATAAAAAATATTAAATATATGAAATAATAAAGTCAATTTAGAATTTCCAATATCACAAGCGCTTCTGTGGTTTAAGTGTTTTTTTGAAATTTTTCTTATCGTTTGCTTTAATTTAATTGAATAAATGTTTTCACAATTTCACAATCAATATTTCAAATCTTGCTTCTTTTTTCTACAATTTCTTAATTTTTTTTAATTCAAATAGTTTTTCCATTTTTACAAGCTTTTTTTTAAGTTAAGTTTTCAAAATGTTTTTGTTTCAGTCTTTTAATATGTTTTCTAAGTTCAAATTTCCCTTTGTCGCTTATCCTTTTAGTTTGTCTGTTACGTTTCGTTTTAGGTTTTATTTCTTTCTCTTTGGGTTTTTGTGTCTTTTTCAGTATGTCTCTCTCGGTTGGTCTCTTTCGGTAAGTCACGTTCAGTTCTATTTGTTTCAATTTTGGTTCTTATTTCATTTTTATACTTTCCATTTGTATTCATATATTAAGGTGTACTACACCATTTCATAAACTGATCGGTACCCTGTACCAGAACCTTTTCAACCACTTAGGAACCCAATTACAACTGCAGTCAGACCAAATCCAGGAGAAAAAAAACTGAAATGATAAAAAAACATTCTAACAATAACATAAAAATATATAGAGAAAGTTATGAAAATAATAATAATAAATATTTAAGCAAAAATTAACTTTAAGAATCTTTAATAAACTAAACAATAAACTCAGCAAATCTTAAAACAGTCAAATAATAAGTAAACTTTAAACATGAATCTGTTAATGAATAACATGAATAATAAATTAAGTGAAACATTTAAATGTAAT
>JABUQX010057535.1:12500-22500 GCA_015478945.1 Trachelipus rathkii
ATGGACAATAATAACAAAAATTAATAATAATAATAATAATAATAACAAATATGAGAAAGCGAGATTCTTAAAAGTTTATATATCTATATAGTAAATTGGTTAAGTAGTTCCAGTAACACAATTTAGGGGTGTTACATAAACTTACATTTCAATAATTTACCACAGAAGTTAAACACTAGTTTATAAAAGTTTCCAAGTTCCAAACAATGTTTTTGGCTCTACAAAAGGTTCACTGTGAGTGTTATTATATACAAATTATAACTGTTTCAAGTTCACAATACCAATTTATTCCACCAACCTGCTTAATAGGTCCTTATAGGTAAAGTACGTTAATGTCACTCAATCCCACTCTATGAGTGGAAACTGTGCACTATTAAGAAGTATTGATAGTTATTGCACAATTTTACAATGTTGAATTGGTACACTTAAAGCCAGTTTTCGTTATACATACACAATCAGTGTTAAGTAAAAAAATGAAGTCACTAGTAGATGTGATTTGTATAAACACAGAGTTTCTTGTAATAATTATTCAGGTGAAAGATGAGTTCTGTATGTTTAATAGCAAGGTAGTAATTATTAGGTTCTACAACCCGAATCATAAAGGCAAAAGAGAACAAGCTCCAGAACCTGAAACCTGAACATACAATTATATAAGACTTTAACTTTAATCCATACAAGAGTACATTCTATATTATATTCTACTAATAAGATCTTCAAACTACTAGATTGTATATAATTTCAAAAAAATAAAAGTTTCAAACATGACTAAAAAAAAAAAAGTAAACTACTAAATAATTAAACAACAACAATTACTTCCCTACCTTAACAATCGTTAAGGTTAAAAACTCTTGTGGAACAAGGTGATCCAACAAAACACAACAGTAGAATGTAGAGTACAGAGTACCAAATGATGTATCTATTCAGACCTACAAATAAAGCATAAAAGCATAAAAGAAAAACTAAAAATACGACCTTTCTCTTCGTCATCCATCAATTTCAGTTTTTAGTACTTTATAACAGTTTAAGTAGTATTTCTCATCTTACCAAAGCCATAAGATTCAAGCAAGATAATTTGTGAAAAATTTGTGAGTCTTCAAGGGTATTTCCATGCGCTCAACCCTCAATAAATAACTGGTAAGATGCTGGAAAGACAAAACACATAAAAAAATAAGAAACATTCCAAACAGCAAAGGCTCAAAATAAATTCTCTACATGTTCCTCCCCACCCGTCGTAACATGACGGATAGAAGGGGATGTGGCAACATCATCAACAACCACTGAACAAAACAACCAAAACGAGAAACATCGACCAAACAACAAAACTACAAACCTCAACACAACAATAGGGTAAGTTTCCAAAAGGTAATTTGTAGGGTAACAGTCTCAGAGTTTTCCAGGGTACCGGATGTTTCTGAGACGTAATGAAAAGTTGATGCTCACCTAGTAATCGTTGAATGTTCATTCCACACCCAGATAAAGTCAAAAAATTTAAAATATAAAAACAACCAAAGGAATATTTATTAAATACATAAGTTTACAAAGTTTTAGACCTACATAAATATCCTAATCTAAATCTAATACAAATAAAACTAGGTCCCTATGCTATATGCTATATATTTACAAATTTATGTTCCTTTCCGTCTATGCAAGTTGGCTATCTGTATTTAATTCACCGTCTTGATCGGTTCTCCTACGCCTTTCCAGAATGCGGGTCTGTACCCAAGGTTCATCTAAATCCACAGCAGTCGATCTTTTTCGAGTACGTGCGGCCACTGGCTCCAAAAAGTCAGCCTCCGTAGTTTCATCGTGCCCACTCGGGGGAATTGGCAACGCCATCGCTTCAGGCGCCCAGTGCACCACTTTCTTTTTACTACTGAAAGTAGTTCGTGCCAATTCTGGAATGGCTACCGGAGATTTCTCCCATTCTAAGAATTCTTTAATTGTTTGTTCAGTTAGGGTGGATGGTTCCGATTCTTCATCACAACTAGGGGAAAATATTAATTTAGGCAATTCAGTTCTCGGCGATGGAGTAGTAACATTTGTTTCACAAGGAAGGTCTGTAATACTGTCTCTTGACACAACATCTTCCAGAGAAAGCCTCCTTATTTGTCTGGGTACCGGAAGTACCTCTCTATTATCAGTTATAATTAAAGGGGTATAAGATATGTAAGAAGGAGTGTGAATCAATTCTGCAGATATATTTGTTACATTTGGAGAGTTCTCTATCAAAGATGGACTAAGTATAAGTTGTTCGGGAGTAATGAATAAGTTTCCCAAATAATATGATGATACATCACTCATCTGATCATGACTGATCCTAATACTATCATCCAATTGATCGACTTGAAGATGTCCATTTCGGTCACTTTCGTCTAAATATTGGTTTAATGAATTAGCTATTAGTACGCTTTGATTTAAATGATAAACTACATCATTAAAAAGTTCCGGACTCGGGATATCTGGAAAACCCAAAAAGTCATTATCATCCTCTGAATCATCGTCAAAATTTATTGCTTGTGTAGTTGGGATCGTGTCTCGAGAGGCTGTGATTGATTCATCAGCATCTTCTTCCGAAGGGTCTACCTCCAAAACTATAGGTTTAGTTAATAATTTTTAAATAAAGATGAAGCTTCAAAATATATAACAAGAGGGGCCTTCGTTAATCTTGTCACACACACCCCAACTTAACTTCCATCTTTATTTAAAATTCAGAGTGGGATTGTGACGTCATTAGAATTGACATGTATAACTTTTAAAGGACCTTGGTACCTTTCTTTGAATTTATTGATAGTAAGATCGCCTGGTAAGCGGATTTTTAAAGCAACCAGTTGATCAAAAACATATGGTTGAAAATTTCTATGACCTTCATCCCAATATTGCGAAAATCTTGTCCAAGGTAACTTTGGACGGGTGTCATGAGCCTCCCGATATAATACTTCGGCTGGAGTTTTACCAGTTTCAGAGTGTTTTGAATGATTATAGGTTAGAATTACATGGGGTAAAAGGGAATCCCATTCTGCAGGATCTTGTAAAGAAACACGCAAATATTGTAACAATGTTCGGTTGACTCGCTCAACAATACCATTGGAAGAAGGGTTATAAGGTGTAGTGTACACATGATAAATCTCCAAGGAACGTAAAAAGTCTTCAAAGATAGGTCCACGAAATTCTCGACCATTGTCGGTTAGTAATCTAGAAGGAATTAGTGGAAGATAGGGGATTATACTTTTTAGTGCAGCGGTTACTAGAGCTGTATGTTTACTTTTAATTGGCACTGCAGCCACCCATTTGCTGTAGTGGTCTATAAATATGAATGCATAGTTATTCCCTCTACGAGATCTTGGTAGTTGAACAAGATCCGCAGCTGTCAATTCAAAGGGATATCTAGTGTTAATCTTTATTTTTGGTGGAGTATTAAATATGTTGGAGATTTTGGCCAATTGGCAAGTATGACACGACATAGAAACATCTTTACAAATTCCTCTTAATTTGGGGTGCCATACAAGATTTTCTAATAGGGCATATAATTTTCGCTGTCCTATATGGGCAAACTCATAATGGTTGATCACTGCAACCTGCACTGCAAAAATAAATGATACCACATAATTGTAATGATCATTTCGATTCCGATGTATTATTTGATCATCTAACAGTGATAAGGAATTTAGAGAATAACGAAATAGTTTAAGGGGACCTCGAAAAGGTTGATTATTTTGTAAGGCTCTTTTCAATCGCCTCAACAGGGGGTCATTTTTCTGACAATCAGTGATTTGAGACATCAATATCTCTACAGTATCTTGAGTATTGATGATCATGGAAAAGTTTTTCAGGGAAATAATTGTGTTAGGTATTTCATTACCTTTCACATCACCATTCAACTCCTCCCCACCAGAGTTAAATAGTTTCTGCACAAGGGCCATAGTATCGTCCGCTAATTCATTATCATTCAGAGACTCCGGCTCTAATGCATGAATGACCGCCAATAACGAAGGTTCAATTGGAGTTGGACGGGGATATGCTTCCAAAAACTTGGTAGCTGACTCAGGCAAGATATATTGTGTTGAAGTAAGTCGGTTAAAGTGAGTACCACCGCGACAAAACAAAAACAGACTCCTTTTACTATCAGGTAATCCAAACTGTAAAGGGTGATTTTTATTAAAATAAACCAATACTTTTATCTGTCGCAATTGAGCATAGGCTTGAATGCTATGAATAAAGGGAATTTGTCCTGGATATCTAGTTAGTTGTAACTGTTTAAGTAGGTCTCTGCAATTCTTACCAGTTGGTTAAATGATAGAGTTCCACTACCACCTCACGAATTTTGCTAATCAATAATGTCATTGGTCTACAATTCTACTTACTTTTATATTCATAAATGTTGTTCTTAATTATATTATCATACTCCATAGTGAGAAAAAACACTGAGAACAGTGAATCTCAACTTCCACCAGGCATTATATAAACTTCCTTAAAATCCTTCAAATCTGGGATTTATCTGGAAGGCGTAAAATTTGATGTAGTTTCCCATAAAGCTTCCTAATTTTAGTTCCATAATTGGTATCTGACAAGATGTTCCTTTTGCAACTATGTTTTCCTTGCCATGTCGGCAAGAGATACACATATATTCATTAATCCAGGTCATTTTAAATCTTTTACTAAAAGTCCTAGCTGATCTCTTATGAGGTCTTACTTAAGAGGCATAATCGTGTAGGAAACAAAAACACTAGGTCTGATGATTCATGTAAATATATTAACTATACTATCATAGTATAGTTATTGGGATTTTAAAAATAAAGCGAAGGGTTTTTTAGAGATGCCTATTATAGCCCATCCGTGGACATAATGGCCGGCGTGAACTTCCTTCTGTAGTACTACTAATTTTTGGAGTTCTATTTGTGCGTTGTGCTTTTATTGAAAAGACCGTCACAGAGAATGTGAAGGCAATTTTGTTTTTTCCTTACATCTACTTAGTAAGACCATGGCTAAGGCAGGCTACAACAGAACCGACAATAACACAGATGCGGTCATATAGTAATAAAATTAGTGGTGCACGGAAGCAAGTTAGACTTTGAAGTGCGACTCCCGGATATACACGTAACAAAGGTGGTAGTATGTATAGATCCAGTGTTGTTTTATGATGCTGTCAAAGGCCCTGCTGGTGCACTAGTTTTAGTCCAATTGACTATACTTTTTTATACCTTAACAATATTCGAACAATGGTTGTGCTAACTCACCGTTGTATCTGAGCAATTTAGGATATCTTTGTCGGCGGTAAATTGAAAGGATTTGTGATCCATGAACGACAACCGCATATATTGTCTAACATTCTGAAGTCCTGCCCGGAAATAAGCACGTTTTTGGTATAAATTGGGAAAATCCTTCTTATTCCCTTGTATGATTTTCTTTCCAAGGGTATCATCCCCTTCAATCTCTGAAATCAATGTCCCCAAAAATTTACCTTTTTTCTGAGTACAATAAGTTTTTTGATGGTTTTTAATTTAAATTCCGTTCACGAGCATTGAATTCCATTCTACACATGAGAACTTCTTCTAAGTTTCTTGGATAAATTGCTTTTTCAAAACAAGTGTCCACTGAACTATCTAATACATACATTCACAGCAATTACCCCTCACTATCTAACTTCCTCTAAGAGATGTGGACTTAAATGCAAGATTCCTTATGGAAATACACTATAAAAAAATCACTGAAGGTAGTTTCTTGGTGCTCATTTTCACGCCAAACAGGGCTATTATTCTTCTCTCTAAGACATTCCCAATGGGATTATTATGTCAGATGGTGTAATGAAACCGGGCCGCAGTCTTTTCTATCTACGTCTATTGATGGTCGTCCTCCATTTTTAGTTTGATAATAACCTTTTTTTTTTCAGAGAATTCAATTTTAGTTGAAAATATTGTTTAACCCTGTGGTACGACTAAAAGTGTAATTCCATGTCCCTACATTTATTCGGTATAACTGGAAAGATCCGCCTCTTATGTGTATATCATGAGGAATTTTAATATCTTTTCTTTAGTCTCAATGGCAAACAAGCATGGTCCAGGGCGCCACCCGCCCGTAAATCTTGGAACTATTCCATAATAATCGATAGAGATTGGCTTATAATAAAAGACGTACTCCATCCCGGTTTTCTACATTCCAGGAACAAACTGGTAGCTGAATAAGGGGAATATAGGATTGTTCGATGATTTACCGTCGACCAATCAGCTTCCAGTTTTCTTTCTATCTAACATACCTCTCTTTAAAGAGAACATATCTTTCTATCGGAAATCTCTAAGGTGAATTTAGTTATTATAATAGAAACTTGCTATTCAATCAGGTCTTAATCCCATTCCGATCTGATGATGGTAATGATAGATATTGTTTACGGTTTCCTCGGTAAATTCTAAGCAAATTAGGTACACCCCTAATTCTGGCAAGCCTGTTCTTCTTTCACCTCTTATTTTCTTTTTTTATATCTTGGTGACAGGACCGTGCTGTTTAGTTAACTGGTCTTTTTAGAGTTCTGTTTGTAATTTTAGTACTTACGGTGATTTGTCTTTCCATATGGTTCTGCACTCGCCGATCATGTTTCTTTACCTTTTTTCTATCATTCGCTTAGCTGGTGGGAAGTTTGTTTGTCTGGATAATTGTAGGGTCGATACAATTGGGTAATTATTATCTTTTTTTAAGTAAATCGGCAATTTGGGTTGTCCGTGCGTGTTGTTCGATTTTTCATTTTTTTCAGATCCATATTTTTTCATGATTCCTCATTTGGTTTAGTCTCCTACTTTATGATACTTTTTACGACAACTTTTACCTTCTCACTGGGTTGTTCTAAATGTATCTCTCTATTGTTTTTTTACTTATAAATATCTGGTTATGTATTTATAGATGTATGCTCTTAAATCCACTCCCTGTATGTACGAAAGTCTTTTACTAATACTATTCTTATTTTTCTTTTATGTTCTACTCTTGGCATAGTTTCTCTTACTTCTATATAAATTAGTTATTGTAGACTATATTAAGCTATTGTTAACCATTTATTAAGGCGATCTAGTTTTACATAATAACATATCTTAACTTCTATGCTTAAACCCCGGTACATTTTTATCTATACTTTCAGATGATATCCATCCAGCCGACCTACTAGCTCAGTAGACTATTTATCAGTAACGATCCAATAAGATTTAGAAATGTACTAGATAGGCTTAATGAAATTATTTATAGACTTATGGGACGTGCCTGAGTGATAAGTGAGTCACAATTTGGAGATCGTTACTCTCCACTTGGAAGGGTTAGCATATTATTACTATTGTGGAGTATGGTGTGTCCAAGGCTCATAATGACTTTTTTTACACGTATAGTATAAACCATTGCTATTATGAAATAAGTCCAAACCAAGATATAATGCATTTATTCTGGTTTCGATCCTCCATCAGTAGTCTTGTATTCGAGACCTATTTTTGCTCCTTTCTCTTCCTGATTTTGAAATTATTTCTCTCTTCTTCTTTTCTCAAGGTGCAGGTCAACTCTCACCGCAGAGTAAAATGGAATCTGAGGCAGAAGAGAACACTTATTAATTGGGCTCAATTGGGCCCTCATAAATGCTTATATTTAGAATCTTTGGGATTCCTTCTAATAGATGTCTTTCTCACATGAGAATCTGTGTTCACGGTATCGATGGATGCTCACAGACATGGTCTCCATTAGGGCGAGAATGTGGAGTTGTGATCTTTTGCCTCACATCATTCAGAGAAGAGAGGAGTGGAAAAAGTGTCGTTTCCGGTGATTAGTTAAAGTTTGATATTTAGAAGAAACTAGCTGAACTGATCAGTACTATTATAGCCAACGATTCTTGCTGGTTCACAATTCAGCATTCCCTAGTCATCAATGGCAGGGTATTTTGTGGACGACATGAGTTTCGGTCCTAGGACATGTCTAGTAAGGAGGAAAAATTTGAATTTATATAAAACACACAAAAACCAGCACAAGACCATTATTTAAACTCAATTGCTAGAGGGAGCAGCGTGATAAGCTTTAATTACTACTTTTCTTGGTAGACGCGTATGATTTGCTGTACAGTATATTATTAAAATATCTGTAAAAAAATTCTCTTGGAGAGATATTTCTTATAGCGATTTAGAAAATGTAAATATCGGATATATACTACGCATTAATACTGGGGATTTATACTCGTCGTGGAGTTTTATAACGATCGTAAATGCAAAATATGATTAAGGTTTTAAATTGAATTGGTTTGCTGTTGATTGAACATTAGCTCTATATTTTATATTGATAGATTATTTTGTCGAATGCAGGGAATGGCAACTAATGCTATAGTTGATGTGACATATCCCCCTGTATTTCTATTGTGTGTTTAAAAAAGGTTTGCAATGTTTTTTAGTGTTAAAAGTATGTTGTGAAGGTACTTCGACGAAGCAGTATATAATGTTTTCACTATTGTTGTTATATTTGTGTTCTAGATTTTAGGATTGTGTTGCAGACAGTAGTTACATAGCGTAAGTGATATTAACTGTTCAGTCACTAAATTATTTAGGTTATAATCGCGTTTGGGGGAATAAAATGCTGATGAAGAAGTTATTGCATGTGGTGTGGTGGAGTGGTACATGTTTGGATTAAAGAGTGGTTGTGAAATAGAAGACAGTGTGTACAACTAAATGTCAATAAGTCATCAAGAGTGGTGTCCTACAGGATTCAGTGCTGGGACCATTGTTTCTTCCATATGCCTCATATATATATATATCTGTTTATACAGGGACGTAAATGCAAGGTTTCTAAGTTTGCCGATGATACCAAAGTGGCCACCTCAGTTAGGGATAGTGAAGGATGTATAAAGATTCAAATGGATCTTGATATGCTTCTTGGGTGGGCAGATAGTGGCAAATGAATTTTAAAAGTAAAAAATTTAAGGTTCTTCATGTAGGTTACTCAAATGAAATATTTAACTACAATGTGATTGGGGATAAGCTGGAGTTTGTGCCCCAAAAAAAGATTTAGGTGTGATTATAAACAATAATTTGAAAATAGCTAATCAGTGTTTGGAAGCAAGGAATGAAGCTGATAAGATACTGGGCATAATAAATCGCAATGTTGTACAAGATCAAAGAAGTAATAAGTAAACTGTTAAATAGCTATGTTAGGCGCCATATTAGAGGCATTGTGCAACAAGTTTGTGCCGCTTATTTAAAGAAGACTTCATAGCTAGAGAGAGTGTAACTATAGAACAGACAAGGATGATTTCTGGTTGGAGGTAAGAGCATGGGAGAGGCTGAAGGTTAGGAATGTTTTCTGTAGAAAAGCGATTTCTCAGAGGGGACCAGAGGAGACAGGATACAAGTCTTCAAAATATTTACTTATCTTGATGATACAGAGACTATAAATTCTTGTTATTAGATGATCGAAATGATGACAAGCTGGCAATAATAAGAACTTGAGAAGAAAAGCATAAACATCTTGATATAAGAAACATTCATTCAAGTAAATAAGGTTGTTAAAGTTTGGAAATGGTTTGCCACCGGAGGTTGTTTAGAGTAACAACTCGATTGCATCATTTAAAAAAGAATTGGATAGGTATATGGATGGTTTGGGATCATATAGTATATTTTGACAGCCAATTGGCGGTTTTTATTTAAGTAGTTTTAAGGTTAAATTGGATGTTATTACTATAAAGCTATTAAAGCTTGTAGTCTGGTTAGCATGTACTTTAGATATAGTTTTTTTTCTTTTAGTTGTAGACTTTGTATAAGCCCTAGGGTGCTTTGTGGATTTGCATAAACGTGTTGTTTGGTGATTAATTCTGTTGACTTGACTGGGACAGTCTCGATAAGCCCATGTAGCTTCTTACTGTCTTTTTATTTCTAAATGTTCTAAAGTTTTTTTAAAATTTATTTGCTAGAGCCTTTGTAAATATCATTTATTTCTAGTGGTAAATATATGCATGGCACACGAACATTTGCCTATGGAGGCTCCACCACCCACGTAT
>JABUQX010057535.1:25000-27500 GCA_015478945.1 Trachelipus rathkii
TGCAAATCATGGCTACATTAGCAACGCCTTATATCTGGACCTTTCTTGATTCATGGTTCGATCGGATGTGGCTCTATTTAACTCTTGTGAAATAACTCAATTGGTTCAAGTATTCAAATAATTTGTCAAACATTTTTGTAATTTTTATGCATTTAAAATGTTTGTGATGTTTTTGTTTAATAACGGATATACGCGAATACTTTGTGTTTAAATGCACCTTTTATTTTCATGTATATATAACATTATTGTATTTTTAATGTATTCAAAATATTGTATATAATGTTTAGATCTATCGGATGTAAATCCGGCAGTTATGCTCGTATTTGAAATTATTCTTTAACATTTCATGTAAACTATTTTTGCCTTCAAATGTTTGTATGTCTACTTATGTCTTTTGAACATAATTGTAGATGCTTGCCATTTGGAATAGTACTTTAATCTTTATGTATTATAGTTATTATATCTTGTATACATTATTAATAACATACTTTCGTACTCGTGTTTAGCGGCAGGAAGTAATGTAGCACTCCATTTATAACTTTGTAAAATTTTTAATTTATGTTCGTACTTATGCTAAGAATTGCGCGAGCAAAATTTTAGCATAAGTCGTATATGAAATAATATGTAAACGCCGACTTGTTGAGATACTCTCCAGTCAGATACAGAGTCAGATTAATTAACAAGAGAATCAGAAGAAAATAAACGGCTTACTCCAAGATACTCTTTCCAGAACTCCTCCAAACTTCAAATACAACTTTCGGCAAGTGAGGTAAATTTCACGGTAGGGCTAGCGACCTCCCGAATTCAATTTTCACAAATTTTGTAAACCTAAGAGTCCGAGGCAGGGTGGTAAACTCGACTGGAAAGTCTGTGACTACGCAATTCGCCTACGAAGAGAGAGTATCTAACCAGAAGGGACTTTTATTTACTTCTTACTTTTATTGGAAATATCTCTAACTTATGTTGATAAAAACATCAATTTCAATATCGGATTTCTAAAAATTACCAATCCCCTATATAGGGTGGCTTGCTCACAAAAGAACGAACGCAATTTAGGCAAGTTAATAGCCTATATATTATATATACAGGTGTTTTACGAAATAGAGGACAAATTTGGAGGATATTATCTTTGTACCATTATACAAGCGTTTTGTCCTAAATAAAGTTACCTGTAAAATTTCTTCATTTAGTAGGTAAATGAGTTTGGAAGGTGCAAGATGTATGATGTGAATATTGGTGTTTATGTTCGTAGATGTGGTTATTATTATTATTATTATTATTATTATTATTATTAGTATCATTGTCAATGGTTATTAATTTATTATTATTTATTATTATTATTATTATTATTATTATTATTATTATTATTATTATTATTATTATTATTATTATTATTATTATTATTATTTATTATTTTTTTATTATTATTATTATTATTATTATTTATTATTATTATTTTATTATTATTATTATTATTATTATTATTATTTATTATTAATTATTATTATTATTATTATTATTATTATTATTATTTATCCTTCTTATTAATTGTAATTATCATAATATTATTATATTTTATCAATAATTCATCTTAATTTTATATTTATTATATTATTATTATTATGAATTTCTTCAAGTTTATATTTAGTAGCATCAGTATTAGTTGGAATAATTATTATTATTATTATTATTATTATTATTATTATTTTTTATTATTATTATTATTATTATTATTATTACTTTTTATTAATTATTTTATTATTAAATTATTATTTATATTATTATTAATTGATTATTATTATTATTATTATTATTATTATTGTTATTTATTCTTAATTATACTTGCTTTGTTATTATTAATTCCTGTTCCTAGTTCGTATTATTACTATTATCATAGTAATATACTTATCAATAATTAATTGTTATTAAGGCATTAATATTGTTATTGTTATTAGTAATATTAGAAGTATTATTATGATTCGCATTATTATTTTATTATTATTGTTATTGCTTGTATTCGTTTCCCGAGTAAATATTGCTCGAATACTATCAACAATATTCCTAGTATTATTCATCCTATTTCTATAATAAGGTGGTACCTATCAAGCAACCTATAGCAGTGTCCAATATAGAGAGCAGTAATACTCCTGTTTCTGTAGGTTACTACATTACGTTGCAGAGTTTTCTAGCAATCGTCACATCTATGGAACATAAACACCAATATTCACTTCCATACCCTTGCACCTTTAACTCATTTTCTACTAAATGCATGAACTTTACAGGTAACTTTAATTTAAGACATAACGCTTGTAAATGGTAACAAAGATAATATCCTCTCAAATTTTTGTCCCCCTATTTCGTAAACACCCTGTATATATATTATTACTATTATTATATATATATATGTATATTATATATAAATTACATTAATATATATAATGTATATGTAATATTTAATTATATATTAATTATAATATATATATATATATTATATATATAT
>JABUQX010057535.1:35000-37500 GCA_015478945.1 Trachelipus rathkii
TAATAATAATAATGATAATGATAATAATAAATAATAATTATAATATAATAATAATAATAATAATAGTAATAATAATAAATAATAATAATCAAGAATAAAAATAATTTTAGAATAATCTTAATTATAATGAATATTATAATAATAAAATAATAATAATAATAATAATAATAATAATAATAATAATAATAATAATAATAATATAATTAATAATAATAATAATAATAAAAATAATAATAATAATAATAATAATAATAATAATAATACTAATTAAACATACTGGCAATAAGATTTAATTTTAATAATAATAAACCTATAATAAGGAGTACACTAATAAGAAAAAAGAGTCATAAACTTAAATTTAAACATTAATTACATATATATATATATATAATATATAATATATATAAATATATATATAATATATATAATATATATCAGTATATATATATATATATCTTTATATATATATATATATATATATATATATAAATTTCAACACTCATTGTGGACACAAATAATAAATATTTACGTCGAAATAAACTAAAAAATTAAATAAAATGAATTAGAAAATAAATCAATTTGAAGCTCAAAAAGAAAAAAAGTAAGTTCATTTTATAGCAAATTAAAGTCCATTCAACAAAAGGAAACGAATTGGGAACGTTTTTTGGCATGTTTAATAATAATAATTATATAATGATAATAATAATAAAAGTTAAAATAAAAATGAAAATATTAATAATAATAATAATAATAATAATAATAATAATAATAATAATAATAATAATAATAATAATAATAGTACAGAAGAAGAAGAAGAAGAAGAAGAAGAAGAAGGAAGAAGAAGAAGAAGAAAAGAAGAAAAGAAGAAAAGAAGAAGAAGAAGAAGAAGAAGAAGAAGAAGAAGAAGAAGAAGAAGAAAGAGAGAGAGTAATAATAATAATAATAATAATAATAATAATAATAATAATAGAGAAGAAGAAGAGAATAAGAAATATTTTTTGATAATTACCTATTTGAATATTTTATTTAAATTAAAGCATAACAAGTATATTTGGCTTTAAAAATAAATTTTTAAAAAAAATTTGGGGTCATGTTAATTTTTTCTTACGTTCTTTGGTGAAGTTTTGATAATAATGAAAAAGTAAAATTTACCCTATGAAAGAGAAGCCATGTTATTCAATATTTACAGTATTGGTGAAGCTCAATAATTTTTAAATTCCTTTCTTTTTAATTTTTATTTATATTTTAAGTTTTTTTAAACAATTTTATTTAATTATTAACTGTATTGGTGCTAAAAAAAATGTTCAAAGCATTGGTTCTTCTAATTATTTTAATTTTTGTTTATTTAATGTTTCTTTTATGGTTATTTAATTTAACATTATTAAAAACAAAGAGGAATAAAATATTTGTCAACCAGTTTGTGTTAAATTCAATAACTACTTGCGGAGGTAACATAAATCATTATTTTTAAATGAAATTACGAATTACTTTAGGTTAGGTTACGTTATGTAACGTTATGAATAAGTTAGGTTAGGGTTTTGGTTAGGGTTAGGTTTAGGTAGGTTTAGGTTAGGTTAGGTTTAGGTTAGGTAGGTAGGTAGGTAGGTTAGGTTAGGTTAGGTTTAGGTTATGGTTAGGTTAGGTTAGGTTAGGTTAGGTTTGGTTTTAGGTTAGGTTAGGTAGGTTAGGTTTTAGGTTAGGTTTAGGTTCAGGTTAGGTTGGTTAATGGTTAGATTATGGGTAAGATTAGGTTATATTGCATTAGATTAAGAATGTTCAATTTTGTAAAAATCTAATTTTTATTTTATTTTTCAGGTTTGTGCTAAATAATCCAATAATGCATTAAGTGATCAAAACATGACGGTGAAAAGCACGTGGAGTGTTTTAATATAAAAAACTAAAAAATCAAAATGAATGAACATAAAAGATGATTATTCTTATATTTTGCGAAGTATGCGTGGAGTAAAAGAAATGAAGGAAAATATCTATTTGAATATATTAAAGGATATTGCAGAATTTTAAACATACATACAACTATATATATTATATATTATAATATATTATATAAATATATATATATATATATATATATATATTATATATATATATATATAATATAGTATATATAATATATATATATAATAATATATATATATATATTATATATATATTATATTAACATTATATATATATATTATATAGTAATATATATTATAATATTATATATATATACTATATATATATATATATATAATATATAGTAATAATATATATATAATATATTATAATTATATATATATCTATATTATATATATATATATATATATAATTACTATAATATATATATACTAATAGAAGAGGAATGGTAATGTTGACATTATAAAACTTCAACTTCCATTAAATATATTACCATTAATGTAAGTAATTTTTTTTACCAAACATTTTAAAAATTTACTAAGTTGTAAAAATTTAACCTAAAATTTTATGAGTTAGAGAAAAA
>JABUQX010057536.1:0-32500 GCA_015478945.1 Trachelipus rathkii
AAAATCGACTGGAAAAGAGGCTGCGACTGTGACAATTTATAACTACAAAGAGTATCTCAAGCAGAAAGGTGAATTTGTTGACATTATATAATATTATCTAATTCCAGCTGTTAGTTATAAATACATAATCATTTCAAAATATATGAGATTTACTAATTTCTCACGATAACCATCTTAATATAGGTGATGCTTTACTGATGTCTATATAAATGAAAGCCTACAAACTATAGCAGTAATAGTACTATAATTGGTGTAACCGGAGTATGAACACATCAGAACTTCAATCAATAGACCTTCTGATTATAAAAGAAAACACTAAACAAAAAAAATGAAGAAAAGAAAACTACATAACACAAAATCCAATGCAGACACGTACGGAGAAAATGGACTCAAGCAGGAAATAAACATCACGAATTAAGAAATTTCTCATCTTATATTAAATAATATAGGCATTATCGGTTTCATCCATATTATCAAACTCGCTCATAAAGAAATTAAAGACGGATTCCAATCGTACAGACATACTGATAGACCATTTACATTTACAGTATGGATTTCTTTCTACATAATTTTAAGTTTTTGAAGAATTATGCGGCAAATTCAATCATTATTCTTAGTGAATTTTACACTACTGAACTTTCGAATTTTATCTCGAATTCTTAATGGTCTCCTGAAGTGAAAAATAGCATCCACCTTCATTGTATGATGCAAATTAATCTCAAATAAAGGGACCTAAACTGTTCAAGACATTTCGCTCGGACAGGTAATTTGTAAAAATATCTTTATGGTATGGGATTTCTTTCATCATTTTAAGTATAGGTATGGGCGAGACAACTTTCAAATTTGATGATTGAATTCACACTAATCGAAATCTGGGGGGAATGCCCCTTGGTCTCATCCAAGTTAAGTCTATCTTTATGTATGAATGAATTATTTTTCAATATAAAGAACTAAACTTCAGCAACTTTCGTCTCTACAATAAGTTACAAGTCATGTTTATTATTCTCTCAGACTACAGACTTTTGAAATACATATTTTAAGATGGAAGCATTTAGATTCAATCAATTAGTGTACATAGTAAATCAGACCTAAATTGACCTTTCTTGATTCCATACATATGGTTCGATCAATGTGGCCAATTTAACTTGTGAATAACTCAATTGTTCCATATTAAGAATATGGATTAAGATTTTTAGTATTTTTAATTATGCATTTAAATGATTTGTATGTCTTGTTTATATCTAAGATTATGGATAGTAACACAAATAATGCTTCTGTCGTTTTAAATGCATCTTTTATTATTCTGTATGATATAACTTAACTAATTGTACTCCAATCATTCAAAGATATATTATGATAATATATGTTAGATTTACGGATGTAAATTAATTTCGTTAAATTTGAATTTATTACATTTATATGTATATATTTTTATGCTTAAATGTTGAACTTATTTAAAGCTTGTCTTCGGACATAATTAGATTTGTTTGCATTTGAAGTATAACTAATGTATTTAAGTTATTATTCCTTGTATATAGTAATTAGTTATAAACAAATTACTTTCACTACGTGTTTTAAGCGCAGCAATCGTTAGCGCACGACGCTATATAAACTTTGTAAATAAATTTTATATTTATTATTCGTACTTATGCTAAGATTTGCGCTGGCAAAATGTGACAAAATAAGTCAAAAAGTGAATAAATATATAAAAAATGCGTCATTTGTGATATCTCTTGGTCAGATAAGGTACAAGTTCAGATATACGAATTCATTAAGAATCAAAAATAATATCATCTTTCAAGAGTTATCTCATCTTATCATGTTTATAATCCTCTAGGGCAAGTAGCCGATCACGGGTAGAACGTTAGCGAAAAGGCTGCGACTCTCGCAACTTTCGATCAACTTTATTTCTCAGCCGTAAGAGCCCACACGATTAGAGTCTGAGCAAGTTCGAAAACGCCAAAGTGGAAAGGCTGCGATGCAATTCACTCGCCACTACCAAAGAGTATCTCAACAGAAGGGACTTCGTTCGCTTACTATCCGTTTCTTACTTTTCATCAGTGCGCTCTTCATACCCTTAGACTTGTATAAAAACGATCCATTACTCAAAATATTGCGACTCTCTCTAATTTACCCCCCCAAACTCTCTATATAGGCAGTGCCATTCTGCTCTTACAAAGCAAACTTTAGAAACGCTATATCAGTTCCATAATACCTATCTAGCTACCCCACAATACATGTACCTCTACATCTAAAATTACCTCATATACACTATTATATTACTATCAACTCTCCCTACTTAACCTAACAAACGGGCTCATACTATACCTATTTCATATCTCATAATAAACTCAACTTCTCCTACGTTTACATAAACTACCACGTGCATACACATACTAATTATAAAATAATCATAGGTCATACATATATCTATTTACATTAAAGTAATAATTATATATTAAATTATTCTTATTACCTATATAGCCCTTATTTACCAATAATATTACCTATCTACTACATCAACTCACTATATCCTTATACATTTATCTATTCCTCTCACCTAACCTACCTATAGCCAAATCAACCAAAATAAAAACTAAACATTTTATACTATCTAATAATAATATATATTATATAATATATCTATATAACAATAAAATATTTATCTATAATATCATATAAAATACGATTGTTAGAAATTGCGGATTGGTTTAGAAGCTGATCGATCGACTAAAATTGAGGATTCTGGTATTAGAGTGCAAGTTTTTCGAACTCTTCTTATCGAATAGATTCCTCGAAAGCATCTTCTTTCGACTTTTATTGATTTCTTTTGGTTTTTTCTACAAACAATAACAACAAACACATAAAAATTTGTATATAATCGAGCAACATTTATGATATTGAAGTTAAAATAGATGTTCTATTATTAAAAGTTAATCCTGGACCAGCGTTAGTTCCTCTATCTAATTTTAGTTAAAAAAACTGTTGGAAAGAATTAAATACTATATATATATTGATGATGTAAAAAATTATATCATTGATGTTTTAATCACAATGACGTAAAATTTCACCTCTGAGAGGAACGGGTTGAATGAAAATTTTATAGTACGACAAATAATGCCTATTATCTTAATGAGAAATACTTTAAGTTTTTAAATCATCCTAAGTATCTAATATAAGATATAGAGCATAATACGTTATTGCGCTTAAATATATACTGGTAAAATCAGTTCTCCTTCTTACCATTCATTTTCTTCTCATCTTCCATCATCTGAAGATCTTCTTTGAGTATTGTCTTGGATGGAAGAGTAAGAAGATCTTCAACCAATTCGTTGTTTGGAATAGCTTCATAGTGTCCAGTGCTGAAGCTGTATCGAACGCGCGCATTCGATTTTATTGGTTGAGTTGTTAACCGAATCTCCACCTCCGGTTCCCTATTGGCAGATTCCTTCATATGGGAGGCATGTTAGAAGGATACATAATAGGATACAGCGAGAGCCTTAATTTAAGCAAATAAATATTATCAAGTTAATTGTTTAAATAATTTAAAATTACTGACAGAGTTTTTCATTAAAAATAAATTTAATTATTAATAAAAAAATATTTCGTGCAAATAATTTGCAATAATTCCAAAATTTTAGCTTCAAATCTAATGGCTTAAAAAAATTTGTTCAATTATTACAAAACTAACACTAAATTTATTACAATCAAGCTAAATTTCAAAATCTAATTCTAATGCTTAGTTATTTATTTCATAGCAACCTAAAATAATTTTATTTTAAATTTCTAACTAAACTATTAATCAATAAACTTAAATAAAAGCTTTTAATATAATGCTTACTATATTTCTAAAACGAATTAGAGGCAATTTAACATATAAAGTATTAAAATTTAATTCTTCTACTTACATTAAATGAATCTGTAACTCAAAAAAATATATATTTACAATAAGAAAATAAAAAAGAAATTCAAAATTACAGATAAAAAATAATTGGGTTATATATATATATATATATATATATATATATATATATATATATATAATATATATATATATATAATATATATATATATATATATATATATATATCTATTATATATATATAGATATATTATATATATATCTATAGTATATATAATGCCAAATTTTTTTATATATCTATTAATATATTATATATAAATATAATATTATATATATTATAGTATATAATATATATATATATATATCTATAATATATATATATAATATATATTATATTTTATTATATATATATATTAATATATATATATATAATAATTTATATATTATATATAATAATAAGTATATACTATAATATAATATATATATATATTATACTAACTTATACACCCCTAATTATATATCATATTCTAACCCTTCTCTATATCTCATCATCTACTATATTACTCCTTACTACTTACAATACACTAAATCCTATACCTACCATAGTGAATTATAACCCCTATATTTTTTTATGTCTACCTCCTCTCTTGAAATTTTCGAATGTAATTGTTATCTTCCTCACTTGAGTGCCACTAGACTTAATCCGTCTGTTGAGGCCTCATATAGAAAAGATCGAAGAAACGGACCCATACACCATTAGAATTCACCCTTGGTACCTTTTCTCTCATATAAGAATTCATATTTACAATTTTTTTCTGAACATTTCGTCAAGTTTGAGATGAAAACAATCTCAGAATTATTATCTTATAATATTTTGTAAATTGAATACCTAGGGAGCTGACGCTATATATTAAGCTTTCAAGGACTACTGCCTGCTACAAGGCGCGCGAGATACTCTCCACTAGCCTCGGCTTAAACATGATTTAACAATCGTCGCATCATTACTCTATAAATCCACACACACTATCATTATACATTATATAGAAACCATTATAGACTTTTACAATACTATCCCCTAATAGTATACTACTTTATTCCTCCTAAACCTCCTATACTACATTACCGCTATCATACCTAATATTATTATAATGGATTACTAAAATACAAAATAACTCAATCATTTTCTTTATCCTCTTCTAAGATTTACTCTCACAATGCAGCTTTTAGGATTGATAACTATAGCCACTAAACTATCTCTATTCATCTCATAAATACCCTATTATCTTCCCTAATTACTCATTACCGTTAAACCTACTCTCAATCAGGGTAATCCTCACCTAATATCACCTTCCTACTAGACTACTTAAATAACATATTAATAATTGTATGTAGATCCTAAGTAGGATTTGCTTGATAGATTACAAGTTGTCTACCTTTAAATGTCAGAGGGTAGAATAAAATACAAAACTATCTCCATAGTACTCAATTCAAAGGATCTACCAAAAATCTAAGTGCCTTCCTGCGGGTACGGGAGAAGAAACACAATTTCAGATTTTAATATTTCTTATTGGTTATTAATTTAGATCGTCTACTGACTCAGAAATGACACATATGCTCTTTAATATTAGTGGAAATATAATGCAGGTTTTTCTTCTTATTAAAGATCGGTATGATTTATAAAAAGTGTCATTTCATAACTGCCGGAGGTAAATCTATGTATTGCTCGTAATATATTCTCACTGCGCAATTGGTTTGTTAAATAAGGCGTATTTTGATTCTTCTCACTTATAAAGTAGAGTAGGGACTCATTCTGATGATATTAAAATTCCTCGAGTATATATGAATTGAAATTTATTTTTTAATAACTTATACCAGGAACTTTATCTGGAAAATCCAAAATTAACAGTTCCATATAAGTCACAAGGTCATAAATATATATATCAATATATAACTACTCCCCTCCATATTACACTTCCATTTACCTCAATCACTTTCTTAGTAATATTCCTAATTCTACTCATCCTATACATCATCACATAACGTACTCATTATCATTTACAATATAATACATCAAAATTATACTCCTACATTACTCACCGACTACTACCTAACTATATCCATATCCCTTATCATCCACCTATTACTACTTACCCTCACCCTGAATCCATAAGTACCTTCTCTTCACTTCCTTTTTCTTATTAATGTCTTCTCACTAGAAACATCGCCTACCTGCACAAATTTTGTCTTCTGCGACTCATTCAGGTATTGCTTACTCAAGTCCCTCAGAAAGCATCGTTCAAACGTCCATCACTCTATGGTCTGACCCTAAACCTCAAGTCACCTCATCAGTTCTACCTCACTTTCTCACTGCCGACAGAGTTGAACATTCAGATCTCTATAAGTCATTTAGCTCTTTTCCCAATTTTATACTCTCTCTTTTTTATATATATCAACATTTAGTTTGCTTCTTGTTTTTCTTTTCTCTTGCACTTTATACTATGTTAGATCACCGATTTTTCGAATTCTATTTCAGCTGACGGTTGCATCAAATCTCTTACTGCTGACAATTAGCATCTTTACACATTACTATGCATACTTATTAGAAATTTATCTCTCTCATTAAGATCCATAATCTTCTCCGTAATGTCCTCTCCTACAGCTCTCTACCCTTCTTCCTTTCTTAAGTGAAATATTACAACATAAACGTCTAGAGGTTTGTAAAAGTTTTCTTTTACTAGCTTTGCTTTTTAAATAATTTTTATTTTCTCTCCTTTCAGCGAAATTGTTCGAGCTCATAGTTATCTTTAAAAGAATCACACAGTTAGATTCTCTCCTCATGCCTTAGTATGGAGCTATTTTTCTGTCAATCACTATACTCGAGGGGGGCTACCCAGTTTCCTCTTTCCAATCGAAAATAAGTGTCCTGACAAGCTATCTACTAAAGGTTTCCGTCGGTACAAATTACCAATCTACTTTTGGAGTAAATAGGTACCAACGAAAAAAATTAAAATAACCATATTGTAATCACTATATTATCTTAATCTTCTTCACCCGTTTTACCCCAACTCATTAACTCACACGTCTCTTGCCTTTGTATGGAGTACTTCTGTCTATCTTAAGGGAAGAGCCTCAGTCTCTCTGTCTTATGAACAGTTGGTCCGCATAGGTTCTCTACTCTTTCTGACTGCCCAGTATGAAGTACACTTTCTTGTGACGTACACTAAACAATATTTAGATAGTAATCTTCAAAACGCTCATATTCATCTTATTTTTATTTTTCATCATAGTTGTCAAACATGATGATAAATAGCGTTCATCTGCCTTTGATACGTTGGGAGTAATTTCTTGTTCATATTCAACCTAACGGAGAGCGGCGACACCACTTCTCCTCCTAAAACAGTATCTTACGAAACCCAAAGGTTTGAGTATCCAAATGATCGATATTTTTCAGCTGTTTTTCGCTGTATGAATTTAAATAAGTAACTTGTGGACGCTAAAACATCACCCATCCCTGGCATAAAAAATCCAAAGATATATAAATTCTCAATATATTCATTTGATTTTTCTTCTTCACAGTTTCTCGCCAAGAAAAACTATATATACGTCTCGTCTCGATCTTTATATCGAAATTCCAAGATACTTTACTGGCGCAATCTTCTTCTTAAATATGATCTTGTGCGACTATCGGACATTACAGAAGAGCGGGACTACACTACAAACAGTATCCCTCACATTTTTAATGAACAACAGCGATTAGATCCACTTTTTACCCAGCTATATCTCTCACACAGTCTTTCGTGTCTCGAACACCATATAAATATAAACTTTATGTGGGAGTAAATATAAACAACTACAGCATATCATAAACTGTATCTCATTCTATAACACTCTCTCTTCACGAGTACTCTCTCCCTAAATCTTTCAACCTCGTCTCGTCTGCCTATTTGTCTGCGGATGTTTCTCAGATTAACTATTTAAGGGATGGACCTCCAGTTCTTCTCCGTCTTATGAAACTACCGGATCGCTCCCATTATTCTACAACAGAATCTAATATGATTACTTGACCTTCTAAATCTTATACAATCTCACCTTGGCTATACCTTATTATCCTATACGATCAACGCTACCTCTCATTGTCTCTCTCTTTTCCCATGGGTACTAGAGATGCAAGGAATCAAGGTAACTGAACAGTCGAATGCCATCACCTTTACGATGCCTTTCTAAAAATCCTTTAAGTATCCATCTCTCTCACTCTCTATGGTATTTTTTCGCTTTCTTCTCGGGTAGTTCTACGACTGCAAGCAGTTGTAGCGACCTATGCTTATTCCTATTAAGAATCAGTCCACCTGTAACTTTTAAAAGTTCTAAATCATCACTCAATTGCAAATAAATGACGAAAGGTACTGGACAACAGCGATGAATATGCCGGCTCACCATAAATTTCAAAAACATTTAGACGAAATTCCTTTAACAAAAACATAATAGAAAAAATAAAATAATAATAAAAAAATGAAAAGATAAAATAAATGAGTGAGTAAGTAAAGATGCAAATATAAAAGAGAAGTTGCCTACTCATTCATGGAAATCTATACAATAATAGGATTTAAAAGAACTACAGATTCATTTAATATGTCTAGTATATTGTCATAGTGAAGTCACTCAGTACTATTGGTTGGTTGCTATTCACCATATTAAAGTTATGCTTCTTTAACCTATTAATATTCAACTTAAATTTATTCGTAAAACTAAATTAACTCTCTAAAAGGATTACGGTATGGTTATTCTATTATTTTTAGAACTGAATATGAAAATTATTATTATCAAAAAAATTTTTCTTAAATTTTTGTGAATTTATCTTTGAAAATTTTATTTTTTTTTTTTTGGGGGGGAATTTTTTGAATTTTAACTCAAATTTAGGTTGTCTCTCAAAAGGTATAAACTTTACTTGTAATTTGCGTGAATGGTCTACATTATGGTAATTAATACAGTGCAGAAACATTACAATATATTTACAAACTTGTACAATGGAGATCAAAAATAATTATTAGTCGTGAATCTTGGTTATTTCCTTTTCAGCTCTATAAGTCTGTTCTTTTATAAAATTACAGAAGTAATATTTTAACTTTAAGCTTGTACATTAATGAAAAAGTGTAGGGGAGGTGGGGGGGGGGGGCCTACTTATTAAATTATTATATTGAATTAAGAAATTTTTTACTGAGTCATTCTGATTAGTCTATTTTACGTTTTAATAAAATCGCTTATTGAATATAAAAAATTTGCTAATAATTAGACCCACAGAAAATTTATGGATTGAAACCTTTCTATCTCAGTTCTTCTTTGCTATAATGCTTATATAGATCATTTTTTAATATATAAAGGATAAGAGTAAAATTTGAAGTCTAATGTTACTAAGTACTATTGGATATTGAAACAAGTATTATTATCCAGTAAAAGTACAAGGATAATTAGCAAGCGAAGTCTTGGTTTTAATACTTAATAATGGTCACAATCAGTTAATGTATATTGTTTTATACATTAATTTTATTATCGTTATGTACTCAATTTATATATATATCTACGGTATATATATACGATCTATATATTATACATATGTACATTGATAACATGTTGATTTAGAAATAATTACACAATACGTTTAACTGTAGTTGTGTTCATAATACTAATTCGTTCTTTTCAACGCAGACCAATTAGATATTTAATTTCCAACCTAATTTGGGTGATGGCCAATTGTATAACAACAAAAATGTCATTTATTCAAAATCTCACATTGAAAGAATAAAAGAATAAGGAGGAAACATAAAAATAAGGACAACCAACTTAAGCTTCTTAATAATATTTCTTTCAATAACAAAACATTTTAAAAGAATTAACTGATCGTTAAAAAAGTGATCAATATTGTCTATTTAAATTTAAAAAGAGTGAATCTTTAAAAATTTTGGATTCAAATTTGTTATTAAAAGAGTAAATTATATATAGAATTACCGTACAAATTTTAACAATCAGAAAAAACACAAAATTGTATAAAAGCGCTATCATATCAATATTTGGCTCGTTAGCTAACGCAATTTTCATCCCCCTATAAAAATATACATAAAATTCGGAATTAATCAGGCGAATTTTTGACCGCTAATAGAACACCAAACTGTAGTTTTATTTATTACCCTCTTAAAAACGTTGCATAAGGAGAGATTTCAACGGTAGATGGTAGTTGGTGCTAGATGGTCGTAAGTCTGATCTTTCAAAGTTTGTACGAATGTTTATGAAGGAAACAAGGTAGTATGGATTTGAACATACGGCTGGTACGATATAACTTTTCAGATTATTCAATCTTATACGCAAGAATGATTTTTAACATACTGAATATGTATGACATTTGGGCTATCATATAAATCGCGTACAGAGGGTCTAAATAAAACGGTTTTTTCAATTTTTTGATTAGTTTTCGGGGGCATCAGGAAGTATTGTCGCATTTCCAACATCGCGGCGATCACTTTTACATCTGGATTTTTGAATGAAAAATTGCCCTACATTTTACTTAATTTCTCCACTGGTGTCAACGTGTATTTTCATGGGAAAAGTGGAAAACTTGATAATATTCTCTAAATAAATCTAGGCTTATCATGTAGTCGGAGGAGAGGAGCATTTATTTTACCCATTAACTATACCAGATCTTTTGTTCGCTACTGTTCAGATATCATAACTTTCTGGGAATTTGTTCTTGAAGGAACGAAAATTTTGTCGACAAGAAATGGATGGGGGAAATCTGGGCTGAAAAACAATTTTTATATTGAGTATAGAAAACAAAAAGGTAGTACATAAAGTAAAAAGGGTTGTACTCTATGACCCGCTTAAATTGACTAGCATATGAAAAAATTTAAGTACCCCAATAGGATCCAAATACACAATAAAAAAATATATATATATAATAATCAATAATTTACTTTTTCAAATTTAATCATATAAATAAAAAGTGAATATTGATATTTTTTATTTCTACTTAATTGATCAACTAAATCTAATTTTCAAGGCATGCTATTCGGGCGAGATTCACCTTTTTTACTTAGATAATTTTTTTATTGTTATACTCAAAAGAAATTTTTTTTTGAAAATTTTTATCAAGTATATATCTAAGTTTCAGTAGTATAAATAATAGAGAAATTATAATCTAAGTAACGATGTGACTCTACACCGATTCATATTTGCCCTGAAAATTTCCTATACATTTTTCCCGAAACAAAAAAAATATTATCTAGCATTTTTTCATTTCAAAAATCAAAAAAAATAAGTGGGTTGGAAATTGGACAACGCTAAGGACAAACTCTCAAAAAGTAGGAGGAGAAAATCTATGTAGATCTCTTGTAGCGGGTATTCGATACGGATGCTATTCGGGAAGGTATTCTCTCGTTTGAGAGCAGTGTAATTCACAGTTCGAATAAAACTACAGCGAAGGTGGGATATCAGACAGAACTTGTCAAGAACAACAATCGGAGTGGGGATTTCTTGGGAGTTACAGGATTATGAAATCAGATTTTATGAAGAATTGACTTCTTACGCAGAGCAGAATCAAGGCGGACACTGCAAACCAGGTATATATCCGAGGATGCGGAACAAGAGACTAAATATGTCTAGCAACATTCTTAATAGAAATAGATCATCAATAAGAAGATCAAAAATTTCAAGCTTATGAAAAATGAAGATTATCACGAATTAGGCTAGTAAATATCAGTTTGGTTTGTGGATAAGGAATATATGAGCGGCAACGAGCAAAAGATTAGAGACTACGCACACATAAAGTATGGAAAAAGTAGTAGTGTATTGCATATTTCATTAAAAGTATTTTGCAGTAATTAAAAACTATGCTGGGTCATAGGAGTAAATTCAAAAAAGGGATGCACAGTATCTGAAAACTACCTCTTTTTGTCTAATATGTGATACAAAAAGACTATGTTTATTTCAAAACTCGATGATAAACAAACAATGAGGAAAAGAGAACTCACCTAATCCTGCCATCCAGTTGGTGGACAGGATAGAAATATTTCGGAATTGGCAGGGTGCTAAAAATGGTCAAATACATCTCTATTATAAAATAGCTGACTAAATACTTTGCGGTATCAGAACTATATAATTTGTAATGGAAAACTCAGGATGTGTTAGGTCTATTTAATTTGTAATTAAGATATATATGGGTTATTGACTTTTAGTGGATAATTAGTGGGGGATGACATTGAAGTTGAATTAAATGCTAGGTCATTAATAATAAATATATTTTAGTATATTTAAACGAGAAAATTAATTGATCTTTGATAGCTTATATGGAATCAAATTTGTTATATATCACAAGTGATTAATAGATCAATGATATTGTGATTTAATTTATATTAAATATTTTTAGATATCATAGTAGAAGTTAATATGGTTGATAAAATTTAATATGATGTAAATTAATTTAGTGTGAAATAATTATTAACTAAGGGAATCTTAATTGCCAAGGTTTTATTTTCATATAGAAATTAAATTTTATAACTCTATATTTTTTTCTATAAGACACTAATCTCAATTATATTTCATCTATTGTTATTTCTCTTATCTGATTCTTTATAGATAATAAAATTTATAATAATTGATAGATTTTCCCTAATAATTTAAAATACTGGGTGTTTATTCAGGGGAATGTTTTAGTTAAGGGGAATAAGGGAAATTTTTCTGGATCGAGAGGTAATGTAATTTCTAAACACAACAGGAAAGAAGAGAAAAGTAAGCGTAACTTCTCGATATAAGACTCGGCAAAATATGTGGACTAGTGATTATAAAATTTACAGGTACACTTCATATCCACACATAGTGTGTCATCAACGGTGATGGATGAAAGGTTTTGTGCAGTGGTTGATTGGTATAACTCATCTGGTGCAAAATAATACATAATTTATAGTAGCAAGAAAAAAACTTTTAGAATCGAGTATTACTAAATTCACCCAGCTGATGGAATTTCCCAAGCCAGGTACATTTCAAGGAAGACGTTGGTAAGCGATAATACAGCGTTTAAAAGTTAGTGCAGTCAAAGGTAGTTGGGTTAAATATATCAAGGAAGCACGGTTATACCAGATTTGAATAATGGGTATCATATGTAATATTGAATATGGCATATAAAGCGGTTAGTCTAGGGTCAAGAATTGGGCAATAAGAAGGAGAAGATTGGTGGGTGAGGCGTGTACGTACGATCCCTTCTCACTTAGGGTAAGAGTTTAGAAGGATGCAGTGTAATGTTGTAATCGTAGGTTTTTTACAAAGAATGGATGGCGCATAACAGAATTTGACGGCAGAAAGACTCATAAACGACAAATAATAATCACACTTGTTGGTTTATTTGTTCTGACCTTATTGCAAGCAGCAAATCTGGAGATCGGAGTGAAGAAATTAACGAGCGAACATAAGAAGAAGGGCAGCTTCCATAAACAGCCCAACCTTTAGAAATACTTGATACATTTAAATATTCAGAGAGTAGTTGAGTATTTCCATATATACTTAAATTAAAGATCCACGATAAAAGCAATAAGAATATAAAGGACAGACTAGGTTTAGCAGAATGTAGTGTCTTTATATAAAGACTTAGATTTTATATCTAGTTGCTATATGGATAGATTAGACTAGAGAGACTTTAGGAAGAAGAATTATGAAGGAAATTGAGATATTCTCTGATGGATGTGCACTGAAATAAACCGAGTCGTGGGACTCGGATGTAACTGAGCACATTCCATAAGATTTGAAATTAGAGAAAGTTCTGTTAGATTTTAAAGTTTCTCCAAGGATCACCTCTTTATTCGCGATATTTCGTCACGTTGTCTGTCTGAATGTCATGGAACAATCTTCAAATGAATTAATACACACTAATGATCTATTTGTAGACCTGAGGGTTGTAGTGATTAGAGGAGAGAGGATGCAGTTAGTGATAAATATAATAGAAAAGGAAGTGTTGTTGGGATCGAAGACCGTGATTGCCTCTAGCAGAAGACACAGCTAATTTATAGGTTTAAAGGATAAACGGTGCGCACCGTCCCTATTCCCAAGATGATTCTTCGAACTTTGCGTCAGAAGAAAGATAGAGAGATTTAATGGTAGGATCTCACAATGAAGTAAGAGAGAGGCGGGGATGACGGGGACTCGGGAGGGAATGAAATTTAGAAAATCATACAATATGGAGGAGACGCAGGGTTTGGCCAGATTTTTCTACGAAGACATACTTAGACGCATATGTCCATAACCGCATAGCACAAGTTCACCGAGAAAAGCCGAAGGACGGAAGACTAATAAGAATGCAGCGAGAAAGGAGAAATTAGATGTGCAGTAAGAAGTTTTCATATGAAGGCCATTTTTGGCCAAGAGAATCAGAAATAAGATTTGAAAAATTGAGGCTTTCTAATGTTATTGTAAAAGGTAGATATCGAAATTTACAAATAAACGGGGCGTTAAAGTGATAGACAATAGTTTGAAAGGTTTGGAGAGGATTCCCTCTTTGCATAGGCTTGAATATTATATATATATTAGTATATGTATAATTATATATATATATATTTATTTTATATATGTATATAGATATATTATCAGATATATATGATATATATAGTTTTATCTATATTTGTTGTATTATTATTATTCTTATTGTATTATATATAAGTATTTATCATATTATATATATATATTTTATTATAGTATTATATAATTATATTAATATAATATATACTCATGAGCCTACCCCGTATTTTATCTAACCTTCTTATAAGTAGTGGATTATTGTATCGAATATGTTCCGGATATTGGATCGGGATTAGTACAATCGTCACTGGGTTGATAAATATATTTGATTCCTGTACCACCTTAAAATTTGTTAATTTCAGATTTAGTAATGCCTTAATAATATAATTTATATTAATTTATGATATTCTGTACCTATTATATATCATATATCTTTAATTTATTTTGGTTATTTTTGGGGGATATACTATATATAAGCCTAGGTGAATTAAGATTATTTGTTATATATATATGTATATATTGATAGATAAGTAGGTATCAGTAGTAATTCGATTTATGACTCCGCTATTGGAACGTTTTATATGTAGTGCGTGTTGGACTCTTTCGACTCGTGCTGATTGGTATGTTGACTGAAGGCTGCGCTGAACAGATGCGTTGATTCAGGAAATAATATGTGCGTCGATTAGCTCAAACTACTATTATACTGAGGGTGTTAATCAGGTAGATATTTCAAAATAAGATTCGCCGTATTAGTGTACTTATCCAAGTAAACTAGATATATATATATATATATATATTAATAAATATATATATTATTATTATATTATATATATATATATTATATTATATATATACTATAGAAATGATTATTATATATATATATGCTTAAAGTTCGTAAAGAATCTTTCTAGTGGTATCAACAGGATTAGGTGACCAGTAATATTGACCTACATAAAATTAGACATGGTACTTTATATTTAGCAAAAGTAGGTTATTTTAATAAGCACGAGTGATCTCGTTACAAACTCGAGGTGATTGGGTACTTTATGGTCAATCAATTTGTTAGACTATTGTCAAGCAATAACGCTTATCACGTATCAAAGGGGTTGGGGGCCCACTACTATTTTTAATAAATTAAAAATTACTATAGAATACTGTAAAATGTGGTAAGTGATAATAAGAGAAGAAATAATATTATAATATAGAAGGCAGTAAACTAATAGGTGTGAAACTCATAATTGTAATATCAGGAGTCAGTGAACATGGTTTATCAATCTATAATTGATCCGACGCATCTAAATTATAATACCTCTTTTGAATATAGTGTTATACAACGCAATGATATTCAGATCACTAAGATCATTTTTGAGGTTATTCATATTGGCATAGAGCCATACATTCATCTTCCTTCCCTACAATATATAAATGAATCAGGAATCTCCAATAAAAACCTATTATTAATAGGAGAGATATAATAAATAAATGTTACTAAATCGATAGGTATTATAATATATAAATATATAATATATATTATATATTTTATAGAAGGTGTTAGATGCTTCCTTCTAACCTAAGTAGATTCAATAAATCCTTTTAGCTCTTCAGCATTTCATATAGCAATTAACAGTTACACTCATAGAATACACTAATATAGTGTCTACAATAGGATGAAAATAATAGTAAGGTCTACAGCTACTTATTGATAGCGATAATGAACAAATTCCGCTTAGAAGTTTTGAATTGTTAGGGTATGGTCTGGGTTCTTCGTTGTGGTTCTGGTACCCCTGACTTTAGGTCGCTACCCCTTTGAATGTTTTTGGCCTTGATATTTAGGTCTTGCTTGATATTGGCTGAGAGTAATGGCCTGAAAAAAAAAGTGTGAGGGATTAATGAGATTAAGCTCAGTAGATATCGCAGTACCTTTGTCATGGAACGTCTAACATGAGTACTGTAGTATGACGTCCCTAACATTTAAGTCACTGTATCTCGTCACTCCAAACACAACAAAATACCATACGAACAAAACACATCCAACCTTCTTGCCATATTTACCTAGAACAGAACTATAAAATGATTATACCTATTACCTATAGCGGCGACTCTTACACTCCCGAAGCCACACTTATACAATCTGACTAACTCACCTGGACCACGCTTAGCACGCGTTATTTCTTAATAGAAACAGATCACAGCATTCTCCAAATTTCCGCAACAGCATCTCATTTATGACATACTAAACTTATCTTTTTATTCAGACAGAAGAGTCGACATTTACACACTCAACACCAAAATAAACTTCCTAGAAGACACGCGAACACACATATAGAAATTCATAAGGACGAATTAAATAAATCTAATAGCCATGACCTGAATAATGTCTATTTCACTTTTACAATCCCATTTTATAAACAAGACTATATTATCAAAAACTACGAGCAACCCACAGGATAAAATAGCATATCCAGAAAAAGCGGAGAGAAATTCGAAGACAGTGTACAACAAATAACATATTGTAGAATTTAATTTTTTTTACACAGTAGTTCACGTTCTTTTTGATAATCTTACTAGGAATCTATTTATTTTAATCACTCGCGTTTTATTTAACTATTATGCCATTATTAAATAATTATTACATACTTATATTTCTTGTGGTATCTCAGTAATTAGCTAATCGTTCCGTAGATATATATATACGAGAATTAAAGATATATATAAATAATTTCCTACATTTTACTTAAAACAAAAACAACAACATGATGGAGAGTTTAGTTGTCAAAATAACTAACTAACTATAATGAATTATAAGAAGAATACAGACATGGGAGGGTATAGGCAGTTAGAATATAAGAAATATAAAGAGATAATAGAAGTTAGAATCGAAAATTTATATCCCAAGAATGAAAGAAAAGGAAATGGAAGGATAAGGAAGGTTTTCATTATATTAGTGAAGGGGGAGCTTAGAGCGGGAGCCGGGTCTATGGAAGGAGTGTTTGATGGTGAGAGGAGTGTCATGAACTTGGAAATCTGGCTCTCAGTTCTTATGAGTTTTACATTGAGCAGGTAATTATAATAATTTTAAGTATATATAATCATTATATTATATAAGATATATTATATTATAATAATATATATATATAAATATCATATATACTTATTTATTATATATATTTACTAATTATATATATAATTATATTATATATATATATTTATATATATATATAAAATATATATATATTATATATACAAAATATTAGATAGCTTTCTACATAAGATGAGTAATAAAGTAAAATAGATGCAAAGTAGAAAATTTCTTAAATATTATAGTGGGTTTTTCATTCAAATGCAAAAGTTCATTACAAGAATATTTCTGGATACACAGACTTGATGCGAATCAAATAAATATTATTAGTGTTAGCTATTCAGGATAGATTAAAGTAATGAAAGACTTTTAAATTTTCACGCTTGCGCACAAAGACTGAAATTTAGAAAGCAATATAGTAGGGAAGAATCAATCGTTAAATTTCCGGGGCGCTTTTTGGTTGCTATCGGCGTAAGCTGTTAATGCCAGAGGAATACAGCACTAATAATTAGGCTTTAGTAACATTAAATATTGAAGATATCTGTGATTAATGATTTCAGTGATTTATGTTAGATAATGTATAAAATAGGTGTCATTACACTCAAAGATTCTGGGAACCCAATGAGAGGGACGAACCCCAAAATATCTCTTTTAACCCTTATGAAATTTTAAAAGGATAACACAACACACCCACACACACACCACAACGCACACCTACATTAGTGTTAGAGAATCCTATCAACACCCATGGTGCATAGCATATAGTGTACACACACATCACACCACACACACACAGCTCACACACAAAAATTATATAAAATTAACACAGAGAACTTAAGTGGTACTTACTCATACACAATGGTATACATAACATATGTTGTACAACTGAGATATTCAAGTAAAAACTTGCACTCGACTTGTTTTATATGGATGATATATCAAGTACCTTAAATATTAATAAGAATGTATATTATAGTTATATAGTGAGTAGTAGGTAAAGTGAGCTCGTTGAATTATGTATATATACTGTTTATTATTAGATATGTTAATAGTAAATTCATTTACTATTTATTTATTCAACTAGGGTTATTATATTTTATATACATACTTATTTCATTATACCTAATTAATAGGTTGTAGAGTTGACAGTAGAAGTATAAGTTTAAAAGTTTGGTTGAGAGGTTGAATACAAAACATGAATAATATATTTTTTATATTCGTGTGCAGGAAAAGGTAGAGGTAAATATTATCAGATAAAGATGTTAATAATAGTATGTAAGATTAAAACGTTGTTCTTATTTTTGAAAACATTGGCCTTTGTGATATAAAACTGGGTTTATAATTAGTGGTTTTTTATTGTGCCTACATGTGTCTTGAGCAGGAACAAAACGATATAATGTTTTATTGTATTAATAATCACGTTTTTTGAATATGATTTAGATATTCTTAGAAAAAAATATTAGATATATGTGCTAACAGATATAAATACGGAAGGAGGTTCAAAAAATGTGGCATATGAACTATATAGATCATCTATTCTATGATATAACTCTTACCATGTCTTCTTTTACTTATTTCTTCTAGATTTACCATATAGCCTTTTCTGTTGGCAACAGCAACGATACGAGATTAAATTTTGTTGTATAAACAATTAGAGGAAAAATACTTTGTGCAAAATATTTCCATAGTATTTTAGCAATTAACGGTAAATATTAAGATTACCACATGTTTGTTTTTTCCACTATAGTTGATTAGTAGGAACATAAATCAATTATGTTTTATTTAGTTTTTGTTTCATAAATTTCATTTATCTTAAACTATTACAAAAACGTAATAATTAATTACTTAAAGAAGAATAAATAATATATTTCTAACTTACTATGAAAGGTTTTGGGTATTCGATTAGATAATAACTTTATATGGAAAATATTCAGTGCTTGTATACCTTAGATATACAAAATATATATATATAATTAATAAATAATTATATACTAAAAACTGGATATATAATATAGATTTATATAATAATTATATATTATATATAATATTATATATTATAATTATATAATATAAGAAATGATAGTAGAAGACTGAGGCAATAGGAGGACATTACTCTATTCTGCATGCAATTTGTAGAAAAGGTGATCGTTCATTCTATAATCAGTATTTTTAATATCATCAACAGACCACATATATTAATATATTATATATTAAATCGACTAACATTAAAAATCGTTATCATTGCGTACATGAAAGATAATTGGATAAAACAGGGTAACGATATTTTCATTTGGGGCATCTTTTAAGATATTAACACAAGATTTCACATCAAAACAGTATTGCTAACCACAAATTTAGTTACTCTAAATGTGGGGGAAACAACTAGGGAATATAAATAGCAGCCAACAACACACAACACACACACACAGGAAAGACCGAGTTCTTAATAAGTTTTCACATAATAAAGCTAAAAAGGCGTCGACCAATTGTACATAATAGAGAATAGAACTGAGATCGACGAAAACTAACGGAAGCATGTAACTAAGTCAAAAGCAGACACTAAAAAAGATACATGATAGATTATATCGCTAACATCATGATAGTTATGATGGGTTATCAGATGTAGACTTTATTAACCCATTGTTAACATTCCGCTAAACAAACATATTTCAACGGCCGAGAAATTACCTTATTGATTGTTTGTATTCGCACATTAAACTCTGTAAGCTCTTTAAACGCTGAAGAATTTAAGTGTGAGTCATTGTATTTTAATACTTGTTAAGCTTACATTTTCCATGGAATACTAGAATGATAACTGTCAGACTGGGACACAGAGATAAAAGCGAAAGGACTCTCACAAATTTATTTTCATCAAAATGTTAATAGTTACATCAATTCTACCGACAGCACACACCACTAACGACAAACGTGAAAATGGAACAGCTTTATATATTATTATATAATCAATGTAAATTTATATTAAACCAACATTAGCAACATACTTTGGATCAAGGGAATAAATATCTATATACTAAGCGCTCAAATACTTCTCCCTTAAAAACTATATATATATATATATATAGGTACCTGGATTAGTGTTCTGTTATATATATATGGTTTCATGTTGAAAAAAATTTATATGCCTAATTAAATGTTAGGAAAATTCAGGCCAAGCTTATATATATTAACTGTATTAAGTAAAAATTAAAAAGTATATATTTATACAGTATATTAAATAGTAGCTATACATTACAACACTAAACGTTAACCACTATTCACACTTTCAGCAATTAGTGTAGGGGAACATTAATATTTATATATATTCTTTTAAACTATATATAGTAATGATAAAAATTAGCATAAATTATGGAAAGTAAATAGATCTAATCTAATAGTCGTATAGTATAAATATATAGTATATAATATTATATATATATATGTAACTATATATATAATAATTACTAAATATGTATAATACAAGTCGATTTTAAACATACGCTAGATTAATTAAACAAAATGAGAATTAATCAATCTTAAAGAACTCAGAGAGCAAATGACCTTTTTCGTAATGGAAATAAAAACTACCCCTAAATGTTTTTTCATACAAGGATTTAATAGTTCTCTGGAAGATTTGTAATTAGTATATTTACATACTTCTTAAGAGATATCTAATGATATATACGGACACATTTCATGTCTTAATGGTATTCATAGAACACAGCGTCATTAGTGAAGACCTGAAATCAGGGTGTTGCTATTCAATCATGATGACTTCTATTCTCATCTTAACGCACTTCTTTTTAACACTATTCCTCACACGTTTATGTGCTGAGTTTAAAAAAAAATTCGTAAAAATCATGTCCAAGCTTAAAATATTTCGGAAAGAGGCAAAATAAACATAAAGAAAGATTTCTTCTGCGGAAGACTTCAAAATTAGATGAAGCCTACTGTGGATTGAAAACTGATTGACGAGATGACAGTTTAACAGAAGAACCGAAATGAGGGAAGTAGAGATTCACTCTGTGTAAATAGGAGAGGTTTGAAGGGCCGATGAGGAATAGATGCATAACGGGGATGCGAGATGATATAGAAATCAGTCGTATGTGCAACACATGGAATGGAACCACAAGTAAAACACTGCACTGAAAGGCTGTTGACGTCTCAATATGAATACGCCCTAGCGGAAACATAGTTCCGCTCGCTCGAGATATGTGTAGAATATAAGCAATATGAAGGTAAAACTTATCAGACTACACACGTAGGTAGGAACTGGATTTTTGGTCTAGAATCAAGAATAGACCTGTGTAACTTACTGCTGGTGTCTTCTAAATTATATCGACGTGAAAATAAACATGGGAGCACATCTTCATCTCTTCAGTAATAAAGAAAATATAGAAAGTGGTATGTAAAGGTGGAAGAGGAAGAAAATCAAGCTTCAAAAATTAAAGGCTGAAAATAAGGCGCTGCAGCAAGTTGCATGTTATCTCCCCTTTAAAAACATTAAATCCTGTTTAGATAATTAGGTATTTGATGAACGAAGAGATCAAATGGGCATTAAAGTATTTTACCAGCTGGTAACTGGAGATAACTAGGTTTAACTGGAGTTTTGTCTAGAATCAAGAATCCAAAGATAAGGGACCATGTGTAAACTATACTGATAACAGAGTATCGTATCTAAAATTATATGATACGTTGAAAAAATGAATACAGCTTGGTTGTGTCACTTCTTCACCTTCGGATAGGATATTAATAAGAAAAATATAGAACGTGGGTTATCGTCAAATAGGAGTTGGAAGAGGAAGAAAATCAAGCTTCATCATGTGAGCAATAAACTTCTTTAAAAACATTAAATACCTGTTTAGATGAAGGTATTGTAACGAAGAGATCAAATGGGCATTAAAGTATTTTACCAGCTATTTGCAAGGAGATTGATAAATTAGTGCAGGAACTCAGGACCGAGAACTCGTTAGGAATCCGATACTGACAGGGACGATTAGGTATAAAAAGATTAGCATTAGTTAGAATAGGGACGATAACACAAGTGTGATCCTTATCTTGGACATTTAAGGGGTTGATAGAAGCGCGTACTTATTTTTTTAAAAATCTTCAAATCAGGTTTTATGATTATTGAATTACTGCTATTTATTTAACAAAACTCTAAGACATATTTATAGGTTCATATATTTATTTATTTACCGCTTCAGTCAATTGCATTACCAAGTTAATAAGCAAACTTTAGCTTTTTATGACCCCTGAAACGTAGATTTCATGTGTTTTTCTGTCTCTCTTTATTGTTTTTTGTATTTTCATTTAAAAAATTATTTTTTTGAAATTTTTTTTTTTTTTTTTTGATATCAGAAACCAGATCTTATTCATGGTCGAATTCTCGAAGGACGCAATTAAAAATGTTTTGAAGAAATGAATTAATTGCAGTTTGTGCTTATAAAAGTTTTCCTTTTTTTTCATTGAATAAAATTAATTTCAATTTCTCATTTATTAACTCCCACTTTGTTGGGAACCTGTCACATATTTATTATGAATATCGATCAGTTGTTGGGTCAGTTCATGAGTATTAAAGATATATTCCTACTTTTAAGAAACTGTTCTTCCAGTTCATTCTCTTTGGTTAAATTTGCACCTTCCATTCGTATAGTTTGCAAAGGTATTTTCAAGCGTCAAGTTTCATAGTTTTCTAAAGTTACTAGAGAATCGTTTACGAAGTAGAAACATTGTTGATTAAGAAATTCATTGAAGTTTCAAAAAGATGCATGCTAAAAACATCGGTAATAAATTGTTTGTTTTATTTATTCTGTAAATAAATCAGCAAAGGCAAATCAATAGAACAGAAAAACGTGACGATGAAACTCTCGCAGTTATTAGTTAGATTAAATAATGAAAGCTATGAAGTTTTGCTCTTGATGACTATGGATGAGGTGGCAAATTAGAGAAGTGAAAGTTAGGGATAACTTGGATGGGCCATGTGTTAACCGGTTTATTGTGTGTTTGGACATTGAAGTGCATGATATATGTTATCCCATATGGAGCTAAATCAACACGTGTTATCTGCATTAAGGATTTTAATCTGTAATTTATCCTGCCTATATTAAATGGGTTTGATATGTGGTATTTCCTTCTAAAAAACGTTTGGATTATTTAACTCGTGACAATGATAGATATCCCATAAGGAGACCGTCGCTTTTTCAAATGAGTGTGTATCATAATACCAGAAATCAGGTAAACGTATAACGAGAATGAGCGACTAGTTTATTGTATGTAAATGGTATGAGTCGTTTTGATGAAGACTTATGATTTTTGCAGGTAGTCTTTGTGGTTTGTGATAGTCATTGAGTAGATAAAACTACTCTCAAGTTTTAATATATCTTAGCGAAGGGTGTGTCAGGGAGAATTCCGGGGAATTCTTAAATGAACAAGAAATCGTGTCATGTAGAAGAGGAGCGAGTGGTGAATGGAAGCCATTGCAACAATGTTAGATCTGGTACATTCCGATATATAGGAGATATGTTGTAGAAGTGGTTGAATGACGCTTCAGAAATTCTTACTTGTAGTGTACTTCTGGTTTAAGGTAGTATGCTTAGAATATTTGAAGGCTTGGCTGGATGGCACGTTGTTAATTTGAGGGGGTGTTCTATTGAATTCCTCTTCAGATCCATGTTTTCTGGCAAGAAATAGATGTGACTATATACGTGTAAATGATATATGAAGCTGGTTCACGTCGAGTTGGGATCAGTCCGGGTGAGTCACCATTTAGAAGCTTTATGCTTTTTAACTATACTGTCGGTCTAATGGAAGCTTGGGTCGATTACTTAATGTTGCCAAGGAATAGAGAAGTAGCACTATTCGACGTAACGACTATAGCCTAAAATTACCTTAACTAGATATAGTGGTAGTGAGTAGATTAGGTAGTATAGCTATTTATGCTTTAGTTATGTACAACGTTATATATAATACTGAAAAATCTATTTAATTAATATAATATTTATATATGGTAAATTAACCATTGATATGTTTAAGACATGTCATGAAATAATTTATTAGTTAACTATGGTGCAGTATTAGTTACTTTTTTATTTGTCATTAGGACGTTATGCCGTTATATATGTATTGAAGCTAGTGTGGTGGTGTATATGAATATATTTATTTTATCTTATATATATGCTATATATTTATATATATATATAATATATATAATATTATAATAATTATATATATTATAATATTATTTTAATATATATGGTCTTTAAGTATTTCATTATTATTTAATATATTATATGATCTAATAAATATATATGAACATATAAGAATAACTATATTGAAGTTTAATTTAACTAACTTTTAACATATATTTCAGTGGGAAGATAATATTAATAGTATATCATATAATATATATATATAATAATCATATATATAATAATAAATAAGCACCATACCTACGTATTAAAGTGTGTACAAAATTTTAATATAATATAATTATTTATCTTAAGGGTTTATTTGAGTATTAAAATAAGTTTTTAGCGCAGAATAGTTTGATAATAAGATTATTATTATAATATATTAGTAATATTGATTGGGAACAGAATTATTATAATAGGTTATATATGGGAATTATATATATTATTAATAGTAATTAATAATTGGTTGATATAAGTGACATAGGGCATTAAAGCATAGCTAATAAACTATTATGAGTGATGGTGGTGATTGGGGTGAGGGTAGTAGGGTGGTGCCCCTGGTAGCTGTGTTGACGATTAGTTATATATTATTTAACTCAGCTTTATATATATTGCTTATTATTGTTGTTTAAATCATGTTTTCGTGGAAATTTAACAATCTTTGATTTTATAAAACAGATTATATTATTTTTAAAAATGTTTTTAATAAACTATAAAATATGTTATATTTCACAATAAATATGATTTTTCGAAGAAATTACAGCAAGGGTGGGGAACATTGCCGATGGTTCAAAGAACATTGTGTATTTAATCATGAAAAGTTAAATCTACTTCGATTAAAATCTAAAACTTAACTAACTATATTAAAAAATTTTTTTTTAAAATGAAAATTTTTTTTTTTTTTTTTTTTTTTTTAAAATTTTTTTTTTTTTTTTTTTTTTTTTTTATTATCTTAATTTTAAGTAGCTATAATTTACTTAAATGTTAATGAACACGCTTTCTTAAAATAAATACTCAGTGAAGTAAAAATGTAAGACATATTATACGACACATCTAACTAGAACATACGACATAACATGTACACACATAACACATGCATACACATACCATACTTTTATAATGGACTTGATAAGTCATCCATAACAAGTCGAGTGCTCAAGTTTTGACTTGAATGACAAGTTTACAAGATCACTCAGGTATAGTACTACAGCAAAAATGGACGATAGCAAGCATTATAGAGTATAATAGACTCAAGAGAGAAACTTACTCTCTGTTTAAGTTATATTTTTGTACAACATAGGGCTGCTTAACTATATTCATGCAAATGGGGCTTGATTATGGAGCGTAAGTCTATTTATTAACTTATATCCTTTAAAATTTCAATTAAAAGGGTAAAAACCACATTTTGGGGCTCCCTCTCAATTGGGGTTCCTAGACATCTTTGAGTGTATGAAACTATGTTAATATGCGAGTACTGAAAACATATATAACCCTAAATTGCGTGACAGCCCATATTTTATAATTCGGCAGTCGCACCGACCTGCGGACGGTGCGATAGAGCCAATGATTCATTGTTCTAATCTACGAAATTCGATTTCCTTCTCATCTTGTCTCTGTCCGTACTCTGTAATTTCTTTTTCAGCTGAGGACCACTCAATAGGGTGTCCTCGAATCATTTGGGGAGAAGCAAAATCGAAATCTATGTTCTTTGAAACAGTAATATATAAATATATATATATAATATATTATTATATATAATAATATATATTATAACTAAAAATATAATATAAAATATAATAGATATAATATTATAATAAAGATAATCTTATATAATATATTAAATAAAAGGCACGTCCATTGACTCAATTGTATGGAGCCGATCAGTCGACTGCCGCATCACAAAGCTCCGGACCGGGCTCATATGCTTCGTCATATGAGATTCCTTCTCTTCTTTCTTCTTCTTCTCTCTTTCCTTTCTCTACTTTCTCTTCTTCTTCTACTCTCTTCCTCCTTTTTTTCCGTAAACAAGATGATCATGGAAAGCATGAGGAATAAAAGATGAGTCATCAAGCTGAGCCAAAGTGAGGCATCAAAGCTGCGGCATCAAAATTGAGGCATCAAGATATCGAGCAAAGATGAAGCATCAAAATATTGAGTGTGTGTTGTGGTGTGTGTGTGTGGTGTGGGGTGTGGAGATGTAGGTGTAAGTGTCTATGGTAGTGTAAGTGCCATGGTGAGGTAGTTCTAGGAGGGTGTAAAGTGTCTATGGGGGTGTGTGTGTGTATGTGTGTTGTGTGTGAGTGTAGGTGTAGGTTATGTGTAGCTTAAGTGCAATGGGGTGGGTGATTGTATAAGTAGCCTTAGTGGATGTCGTGTGTGTAAAGTAGCTGCGGGTGTGCGTGTGTGTGGTGTGTGGCTGTGTGTGTGTTGTGGTGTGTGTGTGTGTGGTGGTGAAGTTAGTAAGTACATAGGGATTAATTGAGGGACTAGTATACCGTACATGCTCATGTTAGGACAGTTCATACGACAGTGACTGCGTCGATATCTACATGTGACTCGGATTAATTATCACTTAATCCTACAACTTAGAAAGGTAATTCAGGCCCTTGAAGGTATCGAAGGCCGAATTACAAGGCCGACCGAAATATAAGGCGCAAACAGAAAAAGGGGGTACGACTAAAGGGGGGTCAATCGTAAAAGGAAGGAACCATAACTTGATGAAACCATCGAATCCGTCATCCTAAAAACATAGGGAAGCTAAATTAGTGTGACTATGACGTAGGACACTGTCAGCTAGCAGTGCTAGAAAGGGTTGGACTAATCTGGTAGAAGAAGATCCTAACACTTCTAATAATACCAATGCTCTAGACGGTCTAATACATAGGTAGCATTAAATATGGGTGTGTTCTAAGATGTAGGACATGGCGTGCTAGAAGCTAGAGAATGAGTTATTCCAAGAACCCTCAAAAATGAACTCTTCACAATTGAAACATATAGTAAGATCCTCATTTGTTTAATAATGTGGTAGGAGATGAATGTGCCATTCGGGACCGATACCCAGTTCCGGCTCCGGCTCATATGTTCGGAATTAGTTTAACGAGCATTCTATTCATTTTATTCCTCTTTATAGTTTTATTGTAGTGGTATCTATCAAAAGGTCATTTTTAAAGTTTACGCCTAAATTATATTGTTTAAGAAATGGAAGGCCTAAAAAATCTGGTATACGATCACAGTATGTATGCTATCATATAATATAAGAATAAGTTCACATTAATCCATATAAGTGTAATAAGAATAATATACTATGACTTTTCTATAATTACCATTCATATTAATATGCTAATGATAATATATAATTATCTAATATATGGGTCATTCTTGTTACTATAACCTATATAAATGATTGACCTACGTAGCTTATAGGCTATAATTTATCACTTGTAGAGTGACTATGTATTATTACGGGTGATAAAATAGTATTATATATCATTACTGAGATATCTATTAATTGTTAGATAGATCACAGTCTTATATAGTGATCTTAACACCCGTTAATATAGATAGTTTTTTAGGAACGTGATATAAGTACGATATAGTAATCTTATAACATAAATAATTACGCATGGGTAGTATAGCGGTAGGTATAACCTAGTATTAATCTAAAATATTGCATGGGGTTTTCTATATATGAGTATATATAATAATATATTACTGGCAATTATACTATAGTGAGATATCTAGAGAGATGTTATATACTAGCTATAAATAATACTAATCGATAATACATAAAACCGCTCATTTATAGCTATCAAGAAACAAATAATTAGTTTAAGATAATATAAAGGGGTAGGTGTTTTAATAGTCTATAGTAATACTTGATATACATCTGGGTGAATGTATAGTGAGCGAGGTTACTCCGGTTAGTATAGGATAAACCATAGAAATCGATTTCAAGGTTCGTATTAATATTATATAGTTTAAGATAGTTTAGATTAACAATATCGGAAATCGGCATGAAAGATCAAATTGATATGGCATCTAAGAAGGGTAGACAGGGGGGGGGGTGAGTTATACTATAACTATCATAGAAGAACCAACTTAATAGCATACTCTGCTAAATATAGATACAAGTACGACTTCCGTGTATAAACCTAGTATAAGTATAGTATAGTAGACTCAATAGGAGTGAGAATATACATACCATATATATTAGCCGTGGTCATTGTGGGATAGTTTATCTATATATAGTGGGATTTGATATCTAATTGCTCGGTCAGCGGGGCTTTTATATCATTATTCTAGTATATGACTTATGAGGTACTTAATACTAACCGTATATTTATATAGCTGTAGCTATATAATCGACTATTATAGGTCAAGTACTCTGGGAATAATTATATAACCGACTCGATCGCTAATCCTTTAAACTTTGATAATTGCGGTATTGATTACTGTAATGACGTATATCAGATGCTTTAAGGATATACTATATTCATATTTCTACATACTATAAATAGTATACAGTATTTGTAAATTGTTATCGGCTCACAATACTATAGATTTAGTGCTAATCGCTAAGGGTGAAGTTGGCTAATAAGGTAAGCTATTATAATATATATACACTATTATATCACAGTATATAAAACTATTTCTTTCAGAGTGTATAGAATTACTATTAGCGATATCGCCTAACTCGAGGTTTAGTAGGCTTTATAAATAGTTCGCCTACTTGACATCATATTAAACCTATACATAACGTGGATTTTCTATATGCTATTATTGATATAGTACTCCTAATACTTACTAGAATAGACTAAGATTCTGTCACTACATTTTAGTGTACGTAAGTATATCACTTGTATAACGTAATATTTATATATAGCCTATTTTAATACTAGTAAGTTAGTATATTTATATAATATAGCGGCTATATATCCCAAGTGCTTGAGGTCTATATTATATATTTGGTCTTATAGTAGTAGATATTACTAAAATAAATAATATCTAAATAGAATTGAGGTGGAGGGTACTTAGTAAATACTGAGTGTAAGGTGAGGTAGGATGCGTAGTATTAGGCCTATTTAACATATTCATATTAAGTATTATAGCATATTCGTACTACGAGACAGTGGGAGTACAACGTAATAAAGATAATATCAAATCTACATGACTTACTCGTGAATTATAGTACGTGCCATACTATATATTACGGTGGACAACATAGTATATATAAGTATATATATATATCCGTGATCACGGATGGAATGAACAGAATCATGGCTATCTCATCGATAATTATAAATGACATATTATATATATAATCATATATAAATAATATTTTTTTCCTATCTTTAGGTGTATAATATTAAGTATTTATTTATAGCCTGAAGAATTAAGATTTTCTAATGCGTTTATGTTTGCTTAGAAAATGATCATGGAATTTTTTTTCCCTGATATTGATTTTGATAATTAATGATCGAAGAGTGAGATAACGGGCGAGGCGTATTGGGTTATGTGTGTATAAATAGAAAGGATAGATGCGAAGATTACTAGATGTAAATGTATTCAGAGGCAGTAGGGGTTCTGATCACTATCTTGTGGTTCTAGGTTAATGGTGGGGGAAGTAAGTTTAGAGAAGAGAAACAGAGAGAATAGAAAGCATAAACTGGAAAAATTAGATATGACAATGTGTAAGAGGAGTTAGAGGGGCATGGGAAATAGGTGAGACGTGAGTGGGACGGAAATTAGGGAAGTTGGACGAGGAATAAGAGATTTAAGAGACAATTTTGAAGAGCGCAGAAGGATATTGGAGTAATAACAGGTGGAGCAAAGTATCGAAAGGAAGGGAATGAAGGTGGATGAGGAGGTGAAATGAGTTGTAGACAAGTAAGAAAAAAGAGGTCTATGTGAAAGTTGGGGAATAGGAAGACAGGGAAAGTTGGGAGAATATAGAAAGATTAGAGGAAAGTCAACGAGTGGCGGTGAAGAGGCGAAGAGAATAAATTAAATGATGGTTAGAAAAGTGACAGAAAATTTTGAAACAGGAAGATATCCTGGAAAGAAGTAAATAAAAAAAGGAAGAAATGCACGGAGTGCAAGAGGGTTAAGGGAGGGAAGGGGAATGGATAGGAGGGAAGGTTAGGGTGAGGAATAGTTTAGTAAACGTTTTAGAGATTTTGAATGAAAGTGGTCGGGGAGATGAGAGGATTTACAAGAATGGGGATGGGGGGAAGTGGGAGGAAGGGATACTGGAATAACAAATTGGAAGAAATTATTAGGCCTAACTATAACGGTAAAAAAGGAAAGTCCACAGGTCAGAGGTGTGAGTAGGAAATTACTGATGGGAAGGCAGAGGGGTGAGGAATGCTTTATAGTTATATAATTTATGTGGAGAAGGGAGTATTTCACAGGATTTGGGAGGATGGTTGTTTGTTCCCTTTATAAAGGGAAAGGGAATAGGAAATTGTATATAGAGGCACTTTGTCTTTATATATCAAAAAGTGTATGGGAGAATACTAACTGAGAGGGTGAGAGACTAAACGGAAGAGTATTGGGGAAAAAAGGAGATTTAGAAGATAGTAGTGCCTTAGCAAAACAAAAAGAAGAGCTTGTGGAGACAGTATACGAAAGGAAAGGAAATGTAGGGTGTTTTTAGATCTGGAGAAAAGCATATGATGATGAAAAGGGGAAATTATGCGAGGGCTGGAAGAATCATGGAATATGCGGTAAATTATGGTAAAGGTATTAGGATGCCTTTTCTAGGAATAAGTAGTTGTAGTGTGAGATCATTGGGAGGGGACGAGTGAGATGTTTGAGTAAGAGAGAGGTTGAGACAGGGATGTGTAATGGCACTGAGGGGCTTTTCAATTTATTTATGGAGAGTGTCTGTAGAGGAATATTGAGGAGGGAGAGGGTGGATTGATGAATGGGTGCATAGAAGGAATGAACATGATACTGTATTTCGATGATCTGGTGTATGACGAAGAATTCAGAGCTCTGAAGTATTTGGTGAAGGAGTTTGAGGGAGTGTGTGGGCAAAGGGTCTTAAGAAAAATCCAGGTAAGAGTAAAGTGTTAGTGTTTGAGGAGAGGAAACAGATGAGAGGGATGGTTAGGGAAATTGAAGAGTAAGGAGTTTGTAGTTTTACGAAGAAGTAAAGGTATTTTAATATTTAGGGATGGATTGGGTAAAGGGAAGGAGGATGAAGGAAGAGATAGATCACAGAGTAGGAGAGGGAACGAGAGCATTGAGTGGTCGAGGGAAAGGGGGGGATTTATCACTTAAACTTAAGATAAGTAATTTTTGAAAAAATTTGTGTTCCAGCGGTAATATATGGGTGTAACATGGGGGTTAAATGCTAGGTCCAGAAGAAGTGAAGTATTTTTGGATGAAAGGGTTGAGAGCGGTGTGTGTGGGTTAGTAAAAGAGAGAGGATAGGATGGGGATAAGGGAGACTTGATTGAGGAGTGGTTTTGTGAGAAGATCGGAAGAAGGGAATGTTAATGATGTTTGGACCCTGGAGAGAATGGAGGAACAGAGGGGTTAGGACAGTTTGGGAGGCGGGACAGGGGATAGGAAGAGAGGCAGCGGGGGAGAGCAGAAGAAGATGGGAATTGATGGAATAACGGAAATGCTGGAAGAGAGAAGGAATAGGTAGAAGAGTGCGTTGGCGAGAGATGAAAAGAATTGAGGAGGTCGTGGGGCGAGGATGAAGGGAAAATGATGATTTGGGAAGATTGGCACGTACCACTACGCCCCTTAAGCCGAATACAGTGTTTTGTATAATAATAATAAATATAATATATATTATATATATAC
>JABUQX010057536.1:37500-53454 GCA_015478945.1 Trachelipus rathkii
TACTGCTAATAATTTCACCGTTATTAGAATCCGATCTGAATTCAAGTTCAGTTACATGTTCACAGTCTGCACTTGAGGAATCAGAGGTATTACTGGGAGAATTGTCTTCACTCTTACCGTTCTTGGCCTGTCTGATTCAAAATATTTCTTTATAGCTTCTTTCGTAATCTATTACAAATATGGCATTTCGGGAATAAATAATTTCTCAGCCTTTTCATAACTAAGCTCCATTTCTTGGCTTTTAAGCTATGAATAAACATTTTGAAAACTTGCTGTGTTAGTTATATCAGGCATTAATATATATATTTTTTTGGGGGGCCCTTTCAGAAACTTTCCTCGCTGAAATCTTGTGACATCTAAAAATTTAGCCAATTATGCTCATTTACTCAGAAACTGAGCCAAACAAAGACAAAAGGTGAAGCAACATTTTTTACTTCACAATTGTACATACCATAGGTGTAGTTTAGGACAGTGAATAGTTCCTACCTATTTACAGATCCCTAAGAAGTTTTCTGTGTACTGAACAAATCTGATGAAAGTGTTATACAATGCAGTTAATTTTTCTAGTTGATTTGCAAGCAATGTTGTTTGTGTGGGGATAAAATTGTGTCTGTCAAATGTAATTCCTAATCCTGTTTGGGTTTTATCGACTGAGTTGAGACCGTGCCGTTGAAGTGTGTTTATGTGGGTGGATGCTTTGTACTCGTCTATTTGGTGTAAAGAGGGTGATTGAGGATTTTTGGAGGAAGGCAGAAATTCTAGTGAGCGTTTTAACCAGCACTCGAGTTGAGAGATGCAAGATTGGCTGTTGAGGGTAGGGGATGGGTTTAGAGTTGATTTAAATGTCTGCATAACTTTCTACTTCGTTGATTGTAGAGTGATTATATTCTATATTACTCATCAAAAATTTGTAATTTTAAAAACGGCAGGCACATAGAAAAAAGATTTTCCAAGTTGTATCCTATATACATAAGAATATGCATATTACAAAAGATAATAAATATATTATAGACATATAACTACCATTTAATATAACGTTTCTTATTATCTAGTAAATAAATTTTCTCAGTAAAAATAAAATTTTCTCTAATAAAAAATAAAATTTGTATCAAAATCCTTAATATATATATATATAAATATATATATATATATATAAATATATATATATATATATATGTATATATATATATATATATATATTATATATATATATATATATATATATATATATATTATATATATATTATATTATATAATATATTATATATATATATATATATATATATATATATATATGTCCTGAACAATAAAATTAGCAATTAAAAATAAATTTAAGCCCAAAATCGAATAATAATCAATAACAATTACCAAATTCTCCATTTTGTAGATAGATAAAAATTTCTTAATTATTTGGATGGTAAAACTTTAAATTTTATATATCCACAGAGTATGACAAGCTTGAAACATACAATAGTTTTAAATTACAGAAAGACTCTTTGTCATGTTTCAAACACACACAGTTTTTAAAAAAAAACTTACATAAACTTTACAATTAATTAGTCAGGTGAATGAGATTTTCATTACTTAATAATAAGGGCGTCAGATAAAATAAGAGGCAGATGTTCTTGAAATACAATAGGCTTCTCATGAACACTATACCACCATTAGTTCTAATAAAAATACTATAAGTATTATCATTAATTATTATTATACAGCTTTTATAATCATTCATTTAAATTTTTTTTTCTACCTATTCTAAGATATGCTAATAATAAATTTGGGCTAAGAAATTATTATAAGGACTGTTAGCAAACTGAATTCAAAGTTTACAGCATATATAGCTATATATATATATATATATATATATATAATATTACAGTATATAATATAATATATATATATATATATATATTATATACTATATATATATATATATATATAATATTATATATTAAATATAAACAATATATATATATATATATATATATATATATATATATATATATATATATATATATATATATTACAGCAGCAGCTTTGCACCTCATTAAGGTGAAGTAATTTTCATATATATATATATATATATATATATATATATATATATATATAATATATATATATATATATATATAATATATATATATATATATATATATATATATATATATATAATATATAATATATATAATGTAAAATGTAATAATTATATTCTTATACATTATCACTGGTAATATGGTAAATGTTAATGTGCTATGTATTTATAAATTCAATTTTTGACATCAAAAGCCTTAATTCCTCCAGTATCCCAAAATTGAATATTTATTACATTTACCCATTGATTAAGCATAATCACAATAATTTATTATATAATATATTTAATATATATATATATATATATATATATATATATATATATATATATATATATAATATATATATATATATATTATATATTATATATATATATATATATATATATATATATATATATTCTAAATTAAGAAACTAATCTATAAATCTAAATGTTACACCAAAGAACTCAAAAGGTTTGGATCAACCTTATCCGTATGAACAAGTTTGTGGGTTCTGAGATGTTTCTTGCTAATTGTCTTAAAGTCGCACAGACTGCAGGTGAAAACCTTATCGCTAACTGCATTGGCAGCATCCTGCGCAAAAGATTCAATATGTTCCCTCATATGAGTGTCAAGTGCTTCTTTCGAACTACATTTATAGTCACACAATGGGCACCCAATACCTTGATTACTCCACGTTCCTTTATGTGAAGCTTTAATATGGTTTAATAAGGCTTCCGACTGAACGGTTTTAAAATCGCAAAAACCACAGGTCATCAATGTACCTTCGTGTCTCTTGTAGTGACTGACAAGCGAGCTAAACTGAATACAACGGTAGTCACAGACGAAGCAAAATATAGGTCTTTCTCCGGTATGCTGCCTTAAGTGACGGTTGAGATGAGTTTTTTCTACACATGAATAATCACAATGAGAGCATTGATATGGTTTTTCTCCCAAATGCCTTCTCATGTGTGTTCGCAATGACGCTTTTTGAACACTCTGGTAATCACATAATTTGCATTTGTGTGGCTTATCTGGATTATGCCTTTTTAAGTGTCTAGATAAACAAGTTTTTTGAATTGTCTTAAATTCACATTTGTCACATTCATGATGCTCCCCATTGTGTTTCTTCAGGTGAGCTTTTAACGAAGATTTTTGAATAGACTTATAATCACAATAAGGGCAAGCATGAGGTTTCTCTCCAGTATGAACTCTTATATGACGAACCAGTGAAGTGCGCTCAACACTACGGTAATTACAGTACGGGCAGGCATGTGGCTTTTCACCATAATGTCTTCGTATATGACTTTTTAAGGCGCTCCCTTGAACAGCACTGTATTCACATAAATGACATTTAAATGGTTTATCACCAGTATGTCTTCTCATATGACGTGTGAAATGGGCTTTTTCAGTTGTTCTATATGTGCACTTGGCACACTCATATGAGTTTGTACTTTCATGGCTTTTAACATGTGCTCTCATTGTTACAGTCTGCGCACTTGTATAATCACAATAGGGACATTTGTTTGTTTTTTGACATTCATGAAATTTCATATGGTGGTTAAGTGCATCTTGAGAAAAGCTAAAGTATTCACATTCATCACACCCAAATTTCTGATCTTCAACTTCTTCTTCGTGAGAATAAGTTAATGAATCAATAAAATTACTGCTAATAAACTCGCTATCATTCGAATCAGATTTGAATTCGAGTTCAGTCATTGGTTCACTGTCAGTACTTGCGGAATTAGAAGTATTACTGGGAGAACTGTCATCACTTTTAACATCTTTGGCCATATCTGCTTCAAAATGTTCTTTCATATGTTCGTCATAACAGCTTCTTTTCGTATATTTATTACAAATATGACATCTTGAAACACCAAGAGATGAACCAAATAATGATCTTGGTTTTTCAGGACTAAATATGCTCTTCGATTTTTCATGACTAAACAATGATTTTGGCTTTTCAGGGGTACTAACCTTTCCAAAGCTTTGAACATCCGATGGATTTGTTATATCTGACGTTAGTAATTTCATTTTCTTCCTCTTCCTAAAATTTTCCTCTTTCAATTCTGTTTGTGACATCTAAAAATTGAAAAAAGTTCCTTTAATCAAAAATGGAGTTCCAAAAATGAAAATAATGAAGTTGTGTTTTTTTACTTAAAGTTCATTTTCCTTACCAGATATACGAATATTGTAACTAGAAGATATAATAAAAAACAGTTTCCTTTGGAAATTATTTCACATAATATTGAAATCCAACACACGATCATTTATATATATATATATATATATATATATATATATATATATATATATATATATATATATATATATATATATATTTATATGATATATATTTATATATAATAATATACCGTTAATATATATATATATATATATATATATATATATATTATATATATATATATTATATATAATATACAAATACACTATATAATCTATATATATATATATATAATATTATATATATATATATATATATATATATAATATGGTAAGCTGTGAATGGAATCAAAAGTATGTATGCCGATAGTGAAGCGTATGTAAGAATGAATGGGGTAGAGAGTGTAGGTTTTAGTGGAGTTAGGGATGGATGTGTAATGTCTCCATGGCTATTTAATTTTTATATTGATGGGGTGATGAAAGAATTAAAAGTCGGGGTGGCAGGAGATGGTGTTAGATTGATGGAGAAAGGAGGAGTGGAGGATGCCCTAATTAGTATACTCTAATAATTTGGTTTTGTGTGGCTAATCTGAAAAAAGTTTGAGAGGATTGGTAAGGTGTGTAAAAGAAGGTGTTTTAAATTATCGTAGTTAAGAGTAACATGATGGTGGAGGGTGAGGAGAGCCCACAGTGTGAAATTATGTTGGTTGGTGAGAAACTGGAACAAGTATATTGAAAGGATGAATGATAGTAGGTTAGTTAAGCAGATGTATAGAGGAGTGTGTGTGTGTGTTGAGAATCAACCAGCTGTTAAGACCTAAGAAAACTTACATTGACTCAGTAAAGGAGTGTCTGAAGGATAAGAATTTGAATTTGGTTCAAACGAGAAGAATGATCCATAATAGGAGTGAATGGCAGGGTTATGTGAGGGGCATGTTTGTGGGCCTGGCCCAAGGGATGAGCCCAATCATTGACAAGTTACCACGGTGTGGGTCTGTCACAGTGCTGTGAAGTCCTAGAGTGGATTTTTGGGAGTGACAGGCTTGCACTGAAGGGTATCAGGGGCTTCATTTTGACTTAACTATTCCGTTTCCGATGCATGTTGCGCACTCTACCCTCATCTGGGGACATGTAGGGATGGTAAAAAAATATTTATTCTTTTTTTTTTTTTCTTTCTTTCTCTATCCTCTCTTCACTTTTCACAGATGTTGGGTAGGGTACATAACATGAACAGAAATAAGATAGTTAAGTAGAAGAGCATAACATAAGCCAAAAGGAAAGCTCCCCACACCCTTAAATGCGAGCCCATCGCAGCCAAAAACCAACCCTAGGGATTCACAACATGGCATCCTATGTAAGGATGCATCCCCTCAGACCCAAAACCATCCCCCCTCACAAAATCCTGCCATTCACTTCTATTAAGCAATATTCTTCTAGTTTGAGCCAAATTCACATTCTTTCACACACTCCTTCACGGACTTGATTCACTTTTTCCTATGCCTCCCAGCCAGCCAATTCCAAAAACACACACCTCTATACATCCGCTTAACCAACCAACAATCATCTATCCTTTAAACACGACCAAACCATCTTAATATACACTCATTTATTCTCTTATTCACATCTTTCTTCACATCACGCAGTTCCCTAACATACTCATTCCTCATTTTACCAATTCTTCACACACCTAAGACTATCCCCATCTGAACAGACTGCATCTTAGATCTATACTTCTTATTCCACACCATTGTTTCGCTGCTATAAATTAACACTGGTAACAACATACCCTCATGCAGAACCCCAATGCACTCAAGACTTGGTCTCTTTCTATTCACCAAAGATTTAATTGCACCAGCCACTTTCCTATTACACTCTGCATCATCCATTCCCTTTTCATACATTATATCTTCTAAATATTTCAACTAATTTACACACCCTAACCAACCCTTCTATAAATTCTCTCAAACTTTCCTTAGATTCGCCACACAAAACCAAATCATCGGCGCAAAATAAGCCTGGCAACCTCCCCACTCTTCTATTCTCTATCGGTCTTACACCCCCCCCCTTTAATTCTTAAATAATTAAATTAATAATAGTCATGGAGACCTAACACAGCTCTGCCTCACTCCACTATTAATATTAAACCATTCAATCTCTACTCCATTTATTTTTTACACACACTTCACCAACATCCATTTGTTTCCATCCAGAAACCTACCACCAACACTGTAAATCATTAACATCTGTCACAGAGCTTCCTTATTAATCCTGTCATACACCTTTTTGCAAGTTCATAAAACCTAAATATAATTTACTCATCTTCTAAAACATTTGGTTCAATGTAAAAATTTGATCTACACATCCTCTACCACTTATAAATGCACACTGCTCTTCAACAATGAGTCCCTCAGTCACTTGATGCACTTTTTTCAACCACAATACCAGCATATATCTTCTCTACAACAATCAATAAACAAATTCCCCTATAGCTCTACAGTTCCCCCACTTTACCTTCCTTACCCTTATATAAGGGTACTATCACCACTCCTCTCGAATTCCTCCCCCTTAACAAAAGCTTTGTTACACAACCTCCATATCCATATAATCACAATCTCACCTCCATTCTTATCATTTCACCAGTAATCATATATATATATATATATATATATATATATATATCATATATATATATATATTATTTATCAATATATATATATATTATATATATATATATATATATATATATATATATATATATATATATATATATATTATATATATATATTATATATATAACTATGTATATATATATATATATATATATATATATATATATATATAGTGAAATAAATTCAAAGGGAAACTGCATTTTGTTATATCACCTACTGTAGTTACAATATTCAAGTATCAAGTAAGGAAAATGCACATTGTGAAGTAAAAAAAAAATCTTTCTTTTACACTCTGTTGCAATATTGTTCATTCTTTCCACACATCATCTTCACAGAGGTTGTCTCTTAGCATACTCTCAATCACTCTGAATGCTTGAGAATATGTTTAGTGGGCACTACCACCCCCTCCCCCACTGTACATGTACCCCCACAGTCTTACAAGCACAAAATCACAAACATTTCCTTTAATTTATATAAATGACGGTATTATTCTATATTTGAATCAGTGTATATTTTCTGAAAAAAATTTCTAAGTTCAGAAAAGTTAAGTTAAGTTTAAGAAAATTGTTTAGTGGCAAGCTTCTGGCATAATTCCAGAAGCTTGCCAGTAAAGAATTTTCTTAAAAAACTTAACTTAACTTTTCTGAACTTAGAAAATTTTTTCAGAAAATATACAGATTCAAATCTAGATATTTACCATAAATGACAAAACAAAAATTTGCCATTAAGATGCTTGAGGAGGCTGCATCCAAACAATGCCCCCCATCCACTTCTCCCTATCACCACTCGGGAGGTAGGAGCATTGGTAATGGATTTGGTGCCACCAAGATTTTTGCATCTAGCTTGCTCTTGTGAAGATCATTTTTTTTAAATTAATTTCTACAGCATTCATGATCTGTAGTCTAATTTACGCTGTGCTACCTCTTATTCTGGACAAACTCAGGTCCTTGGGTGCTCCAGCAACAAACCCTAATGCTCCCTCGATTTTCAGCCATAGGTGGGTGGTGGTTGTGCATATCATATGTGCACAATGACTGTTTATTCTGGTGTTTCTAATTTGGAGTCAACTAGATTTCCTACCTTGCGGCTTTGGCTCTTTTGCTAATCTATGACAAAATTCATTTGGTCAGTTTAATTATTTCCCAACTCTATCCTATCCTATCCTAAATTCTTTAACTATGTAAATTCCAAAATAGAGGCAAATCCCTTTAACAATTTCAATGTTCAACACCACCAATGACTTTCTTCTAGTTCTCAAGTTACAACCAGTGAACTTTCCTTCTATGTCGAATAACCTTCAGCAGATGGTGCAGTTCCCTTGGAGATGAACCCAACATTATTAACCATTTCTTAGCTTCTAATTCTTCTCCTTATTCTGTTAAACTCTTTCCACCTTTGGATTCCTCTGATAACCTTTATATCTGTATCACAATTTCCAAGTTTTCTGAAATAAAGATCCCCGCAAACCACCAGGAAAGGGTCGTAGCTAATACTGCAGTGGAACTTTGAATTCCCATGGAATGATAATGGTTTCAGCAGAAGGGGTCCCACTGAATGTGCAGAATGCATAACTGAGGTGGTTCTCTCAATTATGAAAGTACATATTCTCTCTTTACCCTCAAATAAAACTCATAACATTGTTTTAACTCTGCTTGTTTCATGTTACTCGGCCCAGGGGATGTATGCTTCAATAATTGCCATTCATCATCTTTAAACTCCAGAACCCCACCCCTACTTTTGTAATAAATTGACCCCTTGAAACACTTAAAAACATTTCTGGCATATTGTAAAAATATAAATTCAAACTTTCATTTTTCTTCCCCTCCTCTGAAGACACCTCGGCTAACATACCTTTGAATTCAACTCTAAAGCTATTCCTCCCCATTCACCTCCCAGACCCATTTATACCTCATATTTTGTTCTCTGAGCTTAATACCAAAAGAGATTACAGTTATTAGGGTAGAAAACAGAGATTTTAATACCAAAAGGGCATACAGTCCTGTAGGTATCCCACTGAGGTTCGAATATACCAAAAGGGCATATAGTCCTGATGGTATCTCACTGAGGTTCTAATACCAAAGGGCTTACATTCCTGATGGTATCCCCCTGAGACTAAGAACTTGCTTGCATGTGAGTTTGTTCCATGTCTTCATCCTTTCCTTCTTGATGGATGAGTGCGCTCTAACCTGTGCCATAAAAGGGGGTCTCCATTCAACCCTCTATTGCTATAACCTTGGTGCTTTCCAAATACGATTGACATGAAAATTTGGAAACATAATAGGTCTGCTAATTTTATCTCCAATTGCGAGTATGATTTCTATATGAAGTGCTCTATTGGTGATCTTTTCTTTCTTCATGACTCTTGGTTCTTTGTTCTTTGCCGTAGCACTGGATCTATCAAAAGCTTTTGATAGAGTATAAAACAAAGCTTTGATTTCTAAATTTATGTCAGGGAAAGAATAAAATATGTAGGTATTGCACCCTCTAAATTAGAACTTATGAACAACTTCCTAAAATATTTATTAACTTTAATATCTTAATGGGTAACCATTTCAAACTCAAAGAAATAATGATTAAAGTTTGTCTTTATTTAAATTTTTTTAAAAGTTTAAGCCATGAATTCTTTCCTTTCATTTCTCCAGCCCATTAAATTTCTTCTGTCATACTACTTTTAATGCTGCTATCACAAGATAAAACACTAGAAATATCATACACACAAATTGTTGACAATAAATAATAATAAAGGTCAAATCATGCGATATAGATCATCATCTATCAATTATTCTGACGTTTGCACAAATGCACACACACACCACCTAATTATTATTTACATATATAATTATTTATAATATATATATATAATATACTATATATATATATATATAGATATAATATATATATTATATAATATAATATATATAATTTATTATATAGATATATATAATATAAATTATATATATATATATAATATAATTTAATAATATATATATATATATATATATATTATATATATATTATATATATATATATATAAATAATCTTTTATTTCAACAAGAAAATATATGATTTCTTATATTGACATTTAAAAAAAAAAGTATATATATATATATTATATATATATATAATATATATAAAAGAATATATGATCTATATTAAATAAAAATATATATTTTTATTTTATATATATATTATTATATATATATAATAATTAGGATGCATAGGCTATATGCTCTCATTTAAAATACTTTTTATTGAAAAAACAAAAAACTAATGTTGTTTTGACTTTTTTTTTTTTTAAATGCTATAAACCAAACAATCTTGATTAAAGGTTGGGATTTTAAATCTTTAAAAAAATCTTCATTGAAAACTGAAGAGTATTGTGAAATAAGATTTCAAACCAGTTTTATTATTACTAGTATTTTAAAACTTAATTCAAACTGATATGTTTGGTGGATAAATTTATCCTTCAGCAGTTAATATATTTATTAGTAAGCATTATGCTATGCTGTTTTTCTATTTAACCTTAGGATCATGATAGAATGATTGAAAACCCGTTGCACAAAACTTATGTATTAAAATAATAATAATAATAATAATAATAATAATAATAATAATAATAATAATAAGACAACATACCTCACTATTAAGTACTAAATTTTGTATAGCTTCGCCATAATCATCACTTGTCATGTTGCTCCCTTCTATAACCACTTCATTTTGAACATCCATAACTTCTATTGGGATCTGTGAAAGGCCAATCATCTGACTCTGATTTTGAGATTGGAATGTTGTAGTGTATTCAATGCCCTCATTTAATCTCTCTTCTTTTACTTCAATTTGTTCGGAATAAAATATGTTGTCATCGAGGAAATTCTTCTCAATGTCTGTGTACTGGAAGGTGATCAATTTTGATTCATTCGTTGGACCTAAATATATTTGATCATACTGGTGGTCAGCATCTGGGTCACCCATGCTTATCTGAAGAGGAAATAGAAAAGAAATTGAGAATATTGTTATAAAGGTAAATAAAAATATTCTTAACCCTCGCGTTTCCGACTTGGGTACTTTAGTTCCCAACCCCATATATGTATTCAAATTTTTCAAACTTTTTTTTAATAATTTTTTTTGTCCTTCCAGGTATTCCTCCAATAAGGGTTGAACTTGAGAATGATGCACTACCCCAAAAAAAATAACAAAACGAAACTTAGAAAAATTGAATCGAAAATTGATTGGGAACGATAGTACCCAAGCCGGAGATGCGCGCTACCAAACGAAATTTTTTAAATTAATATAAAAGTCTAATAATAGAGTTGAAACATGTGTTTTCCTAAAGTAAATAATATTTCTTGTAACGAAAACATTGGTAAAAGTGTTTTTTTTTTTTTTTTTTTTAATTTAATGAAATTTTCGAATTTATTTGAATGTAATTTTTTTTAATGTCTTTTTCAGGAAATTTTGTGAATAAATTGAAAATTTTAATAAACATTAAAAAACTAAGTAAAAACATTGATTTATTTGTGATAAACTGTGAAAATTGCAAACATTTTACCTTTTCAATAATAAAATTTAATTAAAATAAAACCAAAAAATGTCACCTAAGAAGGTAACATTTATATTTTGATATCACCTACAAAATAAATATTAAGAAGGTAACATTTATATTTTGATATCACCTACAAAATAAATATTTTTCCATTTTTATCATGTGTTTTATAATTCATATTTATTGCCAACATATATTTCATTATAACATACAAAAAAGTTTTTTTCATTTCTATCATATATTTTATAATTTATATTTATTGCCAACAGCGTACTGGTGAGGAAAATGAAGAAAATAGAGGTTCTTCAAAGAAACAACGCCTTCATCAAGAGACAACACCATGGAAGAGCCCACGGAGGCCAAGGATTCCTTCCTCAATGTTTTATGTAAGTATTGTACTGAAAGTTTATCAAACGTTGTTATTCATTGCATTGCATTGGAACTTACAAGTGTTTTGTTTTTAGCCTTCAAGACCTGGCCCATCAGCATCGTCTGCTAGCACTTCGAAGACCGTCACATCAAGCTCCTCTTCAAGGCCGCAACGTAGCAAAATTTTGAATCGGCACGATTATGTAAGTATTTCATGTAATCTGATTAAAAACTTTTATAATGCGATCACTTCTTTATACAGAGGTATTTATGAAACCTTTCTTTTTCAGATTTCACCAAGAAAACCTGAAAGTGATTCAAGAGATGTTGCAGCAGAACTCTCAACATCTAATCAGCGCTCAGAACACCATGCTGCCTCTTTTTCACTTAGAAAGTCAGGTTGAAATGATGAATATAAGTGACTCCGACGATGATTACGTTGAGGAGTCATCTGATTCTGAAACTGACAATGATAGCGAGGTGGACCAAGCTATCCACTTTCCTCTTGAACCAGACCTGGGTAGGGAAGAAGAAGAAGAAGCTGACAGGCCTGATGCCGAGCAGCCTGCTGACGATGCTGAAGAAGAGCAATACTACAAAGCTAGGTCTGGCTATGTGTGGACCAATAAGGAGCCGGCACCTGCTAGAACCAGGGCCAGAAACATTTTCAATCAAACTGCGCAACTAAAGAACCTAGCAGCACGGGCGGAAACTCCCCTGCAATGTTTTGAGGCGTACATGCAGGCCGACATAATTGACACCATTGTTAAATACAACAAATATGCCTGCGCCTATATTGCTGAGAGGATTGATTTAAAGGATAAAGAACAGTACCGAGACACCAATGTAGTGGAGTTGCGTGCGTTCCTGGGTATTCTTATACTCATGGGCGTAAATAAAGACACAAAAGAGGACCTGGACACACTATGGGATGTAAATATAGGAAGAGGACTATACAGAGCTGCAATGGCAAAGAGGCGCTTCAGAGCTTTGTTGACATTGATAAGGTTTGACGATCGTCAGGCACGAAGAGCAGAAGAGGCAGCAGGGAGCGAAAATCCTGATAAGCTGGGACCTCTTAGAGAGATTTTTACCAAATTCAATGATGTGCTCGGGAAGAGTTATACCCCTGGAGAGAATTTATGTATCGACGAGATGCTCTGTTTATTCAGAGGAAATGCTCCATTTCGGGTATATATCAAAAGTAAGCCAGGAAAATATGGATTACTATTACGAATATTATCCGATGGGAATAATAAGTTGATCCTTCAGACAGCACCATATTGTGGTCCCATCGGTGATGTACGCTCCACGCCTCCAGCAGACATTGAACCCTATTTCAAATCAAATAGGAACATTACAACTGATCGATATTATACATCTGTCGATCTTGCGACAAAGTTGTATGAAAAGGATCTGACGTTAGTCGGAACGATCAACACCAATAGGGTCCATTTACCACCAGTAATAAAGGACATCACAGGTCGAGAGCAATACTCGACCATGTTCATCACTTCTAAGAAGGCACCAGCAGGAGTAACTGCACCCATAATATTATGTTCATATGCCAAAAAACTAAAACCAGCGAAAAATGTACTACTCCTATCAACAACACATACGCGCTTCAAGGTACATGAAACATATAAAGGTAAAGAAAATGAAAAGAAAATTCCAGAGATTATAGAATTTTATAATGCTACAATGGGTGCGGTTGATACTGCTGACCAGATGGTCCGCAAATATTCCACCAGAAGGGGAACAAGACGATGGCCCTTATCATGGTTTTTTTCTATTCTAGACATCTGCACTTTAAATTCATACATCATATATTGAATGCTATCAAAAAGAGAAAAAAAAGTATTAGGGTAAAATATATGCGTTCACTAGCAATTGACCTTATCAAGCCAAATTCCTTAGAACGGCTAAACCTTAGAACTATCAACATCAAAATAAGAACTAACATCATCGATTGTTTCGGATTACAACCAGACGAACAACGTCAACAGGAAAATGTTGAATTAGCAAAGGAAAGATGCAGGATTTGCTATAGAGAAGCCAAAGGAACGTTTGAAAAGCAAAATGTCACCAAATCAAAGTCGCACTGCAATGAATGTAAAATGCCCTGCTGCCCAAGCCATCGCAGGCAGCATTTAGTATGTTTAGATTGCAAGCCTCTCTAAGCCTAATTTTTTTCTGGCTTTTTTTCTTTTTCATATATATTTATTATATATAAAATATAATATATATTATTTATTTATATATATATATATTATTATATATATTATATTATATATATATATATATAATAATATCAATATATAATATCATTTGTAATAAATTTCAAATTTGAAAAAATTATTTTTTTCTACTTTTTTCTTATATATATATATAATATAATATATATATATATATATTATATATATAATATAATATATTATATATATATATATAATATAAATATATATTAATATCTTATATATATATATAATATTATAGCCTTATATAGTATCATGACCTATATAATATTATATACATATTATAATACTATATACTATATATATATATTATATATAATATATATTATTATATAATATAATATATATATAATATATATTATATATAATAATATTATTTTGATGTATATTTTTGAAAAGAATTTAAAATTAATTTTTATTGAATTTTTTTCATATATATATTATATATATATTATATAAATATATATATATATATATAATATATAATATATTTAATATATTATATATAAAATATATATTATATTATTATATATATTAACTATATATATATATAATATATTATATATATTATATAATATATACTATGGTAAAGTTAAAGGATATTAAAAAATATTATGTTTTTTTATATTTAGATAAAATGATTTGTATATATATATATATACCTTATATAAATATTTTGTATATTTTTTTAGAAGCAAATGTATTAATATATTGAAACCAATATATAAAAAAAATTACTTAAAAAAAGGACCGGTTTTTGTATAATATATATTTTACATGCTTATATAATTCACATAAGTATATTGTTTAGTACATATCAAGGAATATATCTACCAAATTTAAAAAAATTTCGCTGTATAGTTTTTTTTTTTTTAATATTTTTATGAAGGTCTTTGAAAAATTTAGCAACAAAATAAATGTGAAAAAATTTTAAAAAATAAACATAAATAAAATTTTTACAAATTGACTAGAAACATCTAAAAGGACAATTGAAATCTCTCTTAATAATAACTTTATAGAAAAATGGCTTGGGTAAAAAGTTCCCAAGTCGACGCCCGGACGTGGGCTAGCATGCCGGAAACTGGAGGGTTAATATTTAAAAGTTAGCCTATCACAATGCTATAGAGGCTAAATTATTTAGTAAACTTTAAACAAAAGATCTATTAACAATAACTTGATTTTTTAATAAAATATTAAAGCTAATAATAATAATTAAAAAATCTATTAAAAATAATATATAGAATTTAAATATATTCATAAATTTACTCATTCCTTTAATCAATCATAAAAATAATAATATAATAATAATATATATAATTAAGTATATAATAATAATACTAATAATAATAATAATAATAATAATAATACCTCATTTTCTACTTCTCCAAATGGGAACTGTTCTTCCATTGATAAAATTTCAAAATTTTTAGTTTTCATCTTGATTTATATATATATATACTGTATATATAATTTTAAAATTTACAAAAAATAAAAAAAAAACTGAAAGGATAATATATTATATATATATATATATTAGTATATATATATATATATATATCTATATTATTATATAATATTATATATATTATATATATATATTATATATATATATTATACAGTATATTATATTATATTATTTGTATATATATAATTAGTATATATATATAATATATATATATATATATATATATATGTATATAATATATACTAATATATTACTTATATATATATATATATATATATATATATATAATTTAATATATATATATATATATATATATATATATATATTATATATATATATATTATATATATATATATATAATTAATATTAATTATTATATATCTATATCAATAAGAGG
>JABUQX010057537.1:0-7500 GCA_015478945.1 Trachelipus rathkii
ATATTTCCAAACTGGCATATCTTGCGGATCTTCGGAAGACAGAAATTAAGTCACACTACACAGCACTTCACCTTGCATAAAGGAAAATAATAAACACGAGTATTTAAAACAGCTACAAGATAAAGCGTTTCAGCTTTACGCAAATTGCAAGGCCATTCTACCACCGCCCTAAGCTCGAGAGTTGACAATGTTTCGACCTACAGAATTCCTCAAGAAACAAAACCTACCCATAAATCGCTAGAACAACCGACCCGAACGAAAGCGAAAAATCGCAGTCAAGTTCACAGATCAAATAAAATACATCCCATAACTTGTCATAGAGTCACATTCTACATCAGCAAATATATTCCTGATTTGGAAAATCGCCAAGTAAATGCTAACGTTGGTGCTAGACCCTTTCAGTGGAAATGAAAAAGAAATATTTCCAATACTGAAATTGAAAAGACCAACCACACTAGAAAAGGTAGAGAATTCACGACAACACATTTATAGCGACGGAAAAAGAAAATTAGGTGACGAGCTATCATTATATCGGGAAACGACCTTGATAAAAATACTATCCATTACGAATCAAAATTATACCGAAGGAGTTGAAAGATTATTTTCGACAATGGTGCAATGAAAAACAAAAGCAAGGAACCGAATTGAACTTGGAGCCCGACTTACGATTAGCTGCATTGGCCCGAACGCTGCACAAATATTAAACAAATTGTTAAAAAACATAAAGCAAATATCAACCGTCCTCAAATTAACTGTATTACATTACTTATAATCTCAAACCATTATTTCATATAGAACTTTAAATAATACATTGCTAAAAAAAAAACAAGATATTATTTTATTCTTTAACAGAATTAAAATTACTTTAAAAAAAAACTAATATTACTTATTAAATTATTAAAACGAAACAAAAAAAGATGAAATATATATCAAGAAAACTTTTGCAAACTATTTGAAAACTAAATTTTTACTTGGGATAATTTCTAATATACCTAACCGGCTTTATGGGTAATAGCCTAAAAAGTTTAGAGAACCACTGCACTAAGACCTTCAACAATCCTTCATTAAACAGTCTGCAAGAATAAAACCAAAAGGGAAGCCAATCGTCAAAAGATCCTCGACCCCCTAACAAAGACTCCTTTAAAGAACTACAACAAGTTCAATTATCAAATACAAATAATATAACAACCAATATACACTTTACCCCTTACAGACATACATAACATCCGCCACAAAGCATCAAACAAAGAGTTAACATTTATCACAATCGCCAGAAAACCACCTCATCAAATGCATACACCGACGTCTACCGACATATACAAAAACCATCCAAAAAAAACCCTCAAAACCGCAAGCAATAATCAATTCAATATTAGTTTCAAACCCTAAAAAAAGAGCATTACATCTCCCACATGCTTAAATTCTCCACGAAAGCACACTATAGAGCACCTTCTCTCCACGCATTCCATCCTTTATCCTACACCGAACGTAGTTTCATTCTACCTACTTGAGAGACTCTTCGACCAATTAAAGCTACTCTACCTATTCTATAGTAGAGATGAACGACGAGTTGCAAGATATAATATATATATAGTATATATAATACATACTATATATAAAATATATTAACTTAACCCCTAAAATAATATATATTATATATACAAAATATAAATAAAATAAATCATTACTAATAAATAAATAAATAATATATATATATATAATATAATGGACATAACGAATATAAAAATAATATAATAATATATAATAAAATATAAGATAATATAAATTTGTTAATATAATATATGAATATATTAAATAACAGTCAAGCCAATAAATACTAAGATACCAAAATACATAAAGCTACAAATTAGTAGCTAAAATAAATAAATACTATATAAAATCTTTTATTAATAAAAAAAACTAATTTAATATAAAAATATATAGTTTCTAATAGCTAAAAATAATATATATATAATAGTATATAAAATATATATATAAATATATAATAATATAATCAAATATATATAATATATTAATTATCTAAATAAATATTAAATAAATAATAATATAATAATAGTAATTAATATAATAAATATAACATAAACCTAACAATAAAATACACAATAATAATTTTTGTCCACATACTATAGTTATAAATATGATATTTGGACATTGAGATACTATATAATAAAAACCAAACACTATAACACCTACTAAGTATAACTATCATAATATACTATACATACAACCTACTAACTAATTAATATATACCAAATTATACTATAAATATATATACTCAAATATATATACTCAAATAAAATATCTTGACCTATACTACTATAATAATAACACTATAAAACTAACATATATAAAAAAGTATAAAAACAAAACCCAACTCATATATATATAGCACTACTAAAACAACTATCACATACCATATACTCCGTTCCTCCATTTCACAATAATTCTGGAGTATAATAATTAATTATACCCCATCTTTATACCTACTATATATATAAAATTAAACCATATATAATATATATACAAGATACTAAATACTATATAATAATAAAACTACAATATAATATTATAAATAAAATAATATATACTTACTATATATATATATAATAAAAATTATATATATATATATATATATATAATATATATATTTAAATCATAATTAAACCTAATAATTATTACTAAATAAAATTATATATATATATAATCATCTCAATATGAAATAAAAGTACTGATACTACTCACCATATTAATATATTTAACATATATTTACATATATAATATATTAAAATAAAATAATATACATATTACTATAAATTATAATATATTAGCTTAAATAAAAGATACTAATATAATATAATACTATATCTAAATAATAAATAGATATACTAAATAAATAATATAATATATATATAATATCCCACTCTATATATATATATATTATTAATATATAAAAAAATTATATTATAAATTAATAATATATAAATAATATATAATATATATAATATATATATAAGTATAATATAGATATTAATAAATATATAATAAGAATATGATAAATATTATAAATAATAATTAATTATATACTATATAATTAAAATAGAATATATATAATTATATATAAATATATTATAATTATAATAGATATAATATATAATAATAATATATATAAATTATATATATTAAATATAGTATAAATACAGTAATAATATAATATCTATATTTAAAAAAAGTTGAAGGCTTTTAATCGTTGTAACCAAATCTTTAAGTATATAATATAATAATAATATATTAACTATAATAATATAAATATAATAAATAATAAAATAAAAAATTATGATAGTATATATATACATATATATTAATATATATATATATAATATAATAATTATAACTTAAAAAAAAAATCTAATATAAAAACCAAAAATAAATACCTAAATCTAAACCACTTATTCCATATCATACTCAGTCGCTCAAACCGATTAATCATATATATAATATATTATATTATTAATTATAATATATATAATAAATATATAATATATACTAAATATATAATATACTTTTAAACAAGATTGAAAATATATTTTAATACAGTAAGAAAGGTGGAGAAAATATAAGTTTCTACGTGCACAAAGGGATAAAAACTACAATTGCAAAAATGTAAAAACTTCTTAAAAATTAATGTAAGAAATTAAACTGAGAATTCTAGTCTCCAGAGAATTAGGGAAAGAGCAAATAAATACCGATAAGGGTAATTCGACTTCGTATTCAAAAAAGACAAAAGGGGATAGCATCATATAATATATATAAAATATAATATATAAATATAAATAATATAGATAATAAAAATAATACATATAATAATAATAAACTAATAAAATATATAATACCTAAACTCACCTAAATCTATAAATCATATAACCTATAACAGAGAAAACGGAAAGACACAAACACCGAGCCGAGAAGTGCCATAATATATTACACTAACCAAGTATTCGCGCATACCAGCTAAGCGCAAAAATCATCAGCTAATAAGTTAAAATAATAAAAATATAAAATGAAAAATGTCAATAATATTTAACGATTATATTAAAATAAAAAATAATATAAGAAACTAAAAAATTATATAAAAATACAAAAAATTTACAAAAAAATTACAGAAAAAAATATCAAAAAAACTTAAATCTAATTATTATTTAACCTCGTTTATACTAACAACTAACAATACTCCGGGAAATGAACCATAAGAATAATGAAATGAACAAGATTAAATCAAAACTATTATACCATCACAATAAATATACAAATAAATATGGTGGTTGTTTGAAACTTCGACCCCACCTACTTACAAAATCAACTATTATAACAGAATATAATAAACAATGACCCCTCCTAATAACAATTCACTTTCGCGACAGAAAACTTTGGGACGCCTACCATCATGATTGGAGCTGAACTCCAAACTCTGATTTATAACCCCAAATTCAATCAAACCTCTAAATTTTATATACCTTAAACCTCGTATAATTTCATTAATATCGTGCGTTGAAACATGCTAAATGGATGACATTTATAACAAAATTACTGAAATAAAATATTGATTTTATAATATAGTTAAATTTCACCCAACAACAAATTTATGTACTCCCTTAAGGTATAATATATTGTCAATATTAATCTTATCATTCAAGGTATGTATGTAATTAGTTATGTAGGTCCAGTAAGACGAAGGTTAACTAATGATTAATTTTGTTATTTTCTGTTCTCCTTCTCCTCTCCATGTAATATTTATGTAAATTATTTATATAATTTTAGTTCTATAAATTTAATATATTTTTATATAATACGTATATTAATCCTGACATATGTTCAAGTTATACTTTATTAATTACCTTATAGACTCGACATTGATGCGACTTAGCTATAGCGCGAAAACGTTTCTTAATATAACTATACACTCTACCTACCTTAGTGTATCTCTTCACCAATTCATCTTAAAAATGTGAGGTTCCCTAGAACAAAAAATCAAATCCACAATAATATAATAAAAACCTCAATAATATAGTACCCAAGTACACCCCACCATACTAAAAAGTACCCATTTACTATCCCACTATCAATATCATAATAACATACTCAAGTATATAAGTATACTCCCAAAATAAATACAAATCTACTTATATATACTACTAATCATTGCATATTTGTACATTATGTGCAGTAACTAGCGAGGTAGCCTTTCAAAGCCACCCTACACAACCAAAGCTAGAACACAGTTTGCAAATCAACCTCGGAAGATCTACTGATTCAAAACAAAACTAGATATATATAAAAAATCATACAAAAAACTAATAATATCACTAAAAATAAATATATAATCAGTATATATATATATATATATAAAACCAATATAATAATAATTAAAAACTATCTCCCACTTTAAACTCCATAATATAATATAATAAATAATATAACCTAAAAGCACCAATTAGGTTAAGGCTTAGAACCCCCCCAGCCAATAGGTTAAGTTAAAGTTACGTAACCTACCTAACTAACAATTTTCTCTATATTACTATATAATATAATATATACTAAGTACTAATAAATGCTCCGAACAAAATACTACTAAACCTATACCTAAATATAATATAATCCTTATGCCTATACATATAATATATATTTAACAGATTATAATAAACAGCCTTCTGTGAATCAAGCTAACGTTGCAGACGAAGATATCAAATATACGCAAAAAGCTCCTTTGTGGTCTTGAAAATCCAACCCAATCCCAATACGGTAGTATCCAAGTAAAACAATTATCTCAACCCACCTCCTGAAACAATAAAGATACCATAATATTATATACATATTAAAATAATCAATACTATACCATCCAATACTAAATAATTATATACAAAATAAATATAATATAATAATAGTGAATACATACAGATATATATACATATATTATATCATACAAAAATTAATATAATATAATATATCCTAATATAACACTCAATATAATATTAACTTTCATAGAAAGAAATATTTTACTTTATAAAAAATTTTGTCACTTTACTCTATTTTTAAGTTTTTCATTAACAAATAAGCAATAACAGCTTACACAAGCTATGCTGCTACGTTTCAAAACGGTACATGTAATAACGAAACGCAAAAAGCCTAAATAAAGAAATGATACTAAAAAATTTCACAATACTATGAATTAAACTAACGTAAACTCAAAAATTCCAACCATTATGAAACGTAAATCCTCCCATAAATAAAACCTCACTATCTATCATTTACCCCCCCTTATTTATAATTTATAAGACTTAAACTGTACTCAAACAAAAAAACAAGAAAAAAACACGCACTCTTGGCCATATGAGCGTATATGTAGATTTATAGTCTCCGATAATGCTACATAGAAAAGAAATAAAAAAATAACCAAATATTTTTCAATAATATTACCAAAAACAATAATATAAAACAATCCATACACAAAACAACAAAATCCAATATTATATATATAATATATTATATATAAGAAACAAAACATAAATATAAATATAAAAATAAAATATAATAAAATAAAATAAACCATAACTAAAAACATCAAAAACCTCTCAATCATAGCGGCTCAGGAACATAACAAGATACATAAAAACAATACAAAAACTAACTAAAAAAAAATAAATAATAAAAAAATTATAAAAGAAAAAATACATACAAAAAAAGACTAAAATATAAATATAAAAAAAAAACATAAACAACATCAAAAAACATACAACACCACCATCTAACTAAAAACCATAATAATGAGCAGAAAACAAATTATGACAATTTTTGATTTATGGCAAAAAAAATTAAAAAGAAAGTATAATGGGTTTGCACAAAGGAAACACAACTAGTAGGATGAACCACAGCGAAAAGTAACAACCAAACCATAACAAAAAAAAATAAACAAATCTATTCCTTAACGAAAATTAGCCTAAGACTATAAAAGACTAATAACAAAAATATATAAAAGATGCAATTTGTACTGTTTAATTAATAAAAAAAAAGAAGCCAGAAATCGAGTAAGAGAGAAAAAGGAGAAGAGAAGAAAAAAACCCAAGAAGAGGAGAGAGAGAGAAAGGAAACAGAAACCGAAAACAAGAAAAAAGAAGAAGACCACGAGGCACGAACCAAACGACAATCAAGGAGAGAAGAGAGAGAGAGAGAAATAATACATTGGTAGATAAAGACGATCCCAAAGCGTGACAAGAGAGAGGAAGCAGAGAAACGTCCAAAAATGAAGAGAAGAAGATAGGAGCAATTAGTCTCTCCTACACAAACCTCTCTCCCAATATTCTCAAATAAAACAATAACTTACAAGATCGCATCTAGAGGAGCCCCCATCGAACGTCATATGCAAGCAATCTCGGCAAAACACTACTGAAGCCAATTCACATTAGATCTTTCCAGACAAAACAGTCT
>JABUQX010057537.1:17500-19449 GCA_015478945.1 Trachelipus rathkii
ATATTATATATATATATATATATCGAAGCTCTGGTTAACGAAGTCATACTATTCTCTACAGCACGTAGCTCGCGAGCAACGAGTTGCTCGCATATTTGTTTTAATGTGACTTGCGCATTAAGATTCATCACGTTATTAAAAATAAAATAGTTTATTTAAAATAGTTAGGCACCCTATATCTTTTCAAAACTTCTCCATTCTTCAAAATGCTTCTACAGATGAAGAATTTAAAATTTTGGAATCTTTATATATAAAAGCACTTAAACCTACACTTAATGTCCATAAGATTTCTTTGGCACTCTTGATTGCCTGAACTATCCATCTCCTTTTCTCTCTCTTTTCCTTTCTTTTCTTTCATTTATTTCTTGTTTATTTATTTATTTATTCTCTTTTATTCCTAATATCACACAAACTTACTTCTGATTCTGAACTTTTTATACTTCACACAATATTTTTTTGTTGATATTTTTATATTTATCAATTAGTATTTTAATTTAGTTCATCAACTCGTATATTGTTAACCTTTTTATTTATTTATTTAAATGTACTGAAGTGAAGATGTATTATAATTAGGGTTGTGAAAAAAACGGTTTTTTTTAATTTGCTTTTTTTTTGCAAAAAAAAACGTTTTTTTTTAAAAACAAAATGTTTTTTTTTTTTTTTTTTTTATTAAAATTACCTCTTTTTATGTATATTAAAGGTGTTTTAAATTACCAATACCCTTTCTAGGCCTAAATATTGACTAATAATACGGATTTTATATATACAGTGCATATATTTAGAGGTGTACCGGAATTCCGGTCCGGCCGGAATTCCGGCCGGAATTTGACATTTTTTTCCGGTTCCGGTTCCGGCCGGAATTTTGAAAAATTCCGGCCGGAACCGGAATTACTAATATACTTGATAATTAAAAAATTTGCGATAAGGGATTTATTTTACATGACCCATAGCCCATCTTTTAACAAAATATAATGTAGCTCTTGTGTAGTATTCATACACAGGTGTATTAGCGTACTACAGTTATTATGAAATAAGTTTATTCAAATATTCTCAAAATATAGGATAATAAGATACTTATTTCAAATTCAAATTTTAATTCAAATTTTAATATATAGTATATATACTTATATATATTATATATATATATATATATATATATATATATTATATATAATATATATATATATATATATATAAATATATATATAATATATATTATATATATATTGCAATGGAATACATAGTCCAATTTTTCAAACCGGCTCGTAAGCCAGTGAATAGTTAAAGAAATAAATGAATCGTTTGAACATTTAGCTATCCATATATCTGTAGTAAATGATATCTGATCAGCCTTAGATAACTTCTCGAATACTGCTGATCTCAGTTTAATGTAAGAAGTTGGAAACATCATCTTTCTACAAAAAAAAAATATTTTCTACTAGAAATAAGATATTTTGGTTGAAGATGGTCTACAAGTTCTACGAGTCCCTGCTATTCAGTGATTGTGAATGGCTGGTTACTCATTAGCCGATAAAATTTATTATTTTCTGAAGAATTGCCTGTGATTTGGGGTCATTGATATGGCAAATTTTGGGGGGGAAGAAATTTTCCTTTTTTGATTTATAGATTTTCTCTTCGGTGATGGTTTTCCATATGTTTATGAAGTGGTGTTGCATTAAATGTTTTTGGTGAACTACTTGATTTTATTTCTTTTTGTGTCATATTTTACACTCTATTAAAGATTTTGTAACATTATAAATAATAAAAAATCTTTTACAAATGATGGCATTTTAAAACAATTTTGTGAGGTTATTATTATGACAAATCTGTAATCAATTAATAAGATAAAATCTTTTATCAAAATTTTTTAATATATATATATATATATATATATATATAATATATATATATATATATATTATATATATATATATATATATATATATATA
>JABUQX010057538.1:0-5000 GCA_015478945.1 Trachelipus rathkii
ATATATAAAGAGCCTGTTTGAATAACCCCAATGTATTCTGCTACATCTGTGGTGAATATTGCCAGGAGAACCAAAGAAGAAATATTACTAACTTTGTGAAGCAAGCATATCTGGCATACTTTGGAATGAAACTCGGAGACCAAGATAAGTCTTGGGCTCCCCATATGGTCTGTAAAACGTGTGTCGAAAATCTACGTCAGTGGAAAAATGGACGAAGAAAAGGTTTAAAATTTGGTGTGCCTATGGTATGGCGGGAGCCAAAGAATCACCACAGTGACTGTTATTTTTGTTTGGTTAATGTGAAAGGTATCAATCGTTACAAGAAACGTAAATTTGAGTATCCGGATTTGGAATCAGCAAGGTGACCTGTACCACACTCCGACGATGTCCCCATCCCAGTGTTCACTACACTCCCAGACCTAGCATTGTCTGATGAAGAAGATATCCAGGATTTGGTGTGCACACGTGCAGATAGTGGTAGTGAATATGAAGAAAGTACTTCTACACAGCAACAGTTCTCCCAGGAAGAGATCAATGATTTAGTACGAGAGTTAAGTCTCTCCAAGCAAGATTCTGAGCTTTTAGCATCTAGACTAAGTGAAAAGAACTGTCTCAAGGCCGAATGTAAAATAACTTTTTTTTCGGACAAGAGAGGTAGTACTTCTTCCATATTTCATTGAAGAAGAAGACCTAGTATACTGTAGGAACATCCCTGGACTCCTACTCCAAATGGGGTTACCTAAATACCGACCAGAAGATTGGCGATTGTTTATGGATAGTTCAACGAGAAGCTTGAAGTGTGTTTTATTGTACAATGGCAATAGTTATGCATCGATTCCAATAGGTCACTCAACAAAACTGAAAGAGGAATATGAAAATATAAGAATGATCTTGCAGAAGCTTAGATATAATGAACACCAGTGGTCTATATGCGTTGATTTGAAGATGGTCAACATCTTACTTGGGCAGCAAAGCGGATATACTAAGTACCCTTGTTTCATATGCTTGTGGGATAGTAGGGCTAAAGAAGACCACTGGGAAAAAGTTGTATGGCCTGCTAGGGAAAATATGACTGTAGGTGCATCAAATATCATTAACGAACCACTGGTTGACAGGGGAAAAATTATTTTCCCACCACTCCACATCAAACTAGGACTGATGAAGCAATTTGTTAGGGCCCTAGACAAAGATGGTGAATGTTTCAAATATATTTGCAGATTTTTTTCAGGGTTGAGTATGGAGAAACTCAAAGCTGGAATCTTTAGCGGCCCTCAAATTCGCCAAATCATCAAGGATGACAATTTCATAAATTCCATGACTGATATTGAAGCATCTGCCTGGAAAAGTTTTGTCTTGGTTGTTCAGAACTTTTTGGGCAACCATAAATCTGCCAACTATGTAGAACTCGTACAGAAAATGCTTTCAGACTTCAAAAATTTGAATGCTAATATGAGCATAAAAGTTCACTTTCTACATAGTCACTTAGATCGGTTTCCGGATAATCTAGGATGTTATAGTGAGGAACAAGGGGAGAGGTTCCATCAAGATATCAAGGTGATGGAAGAAAGATACCAAGGAAGATGGGATACACACATGATGGCAGACTATTGTTGGAGCCTTCAACGTGATTGCCCACATTCTGCACACAGAAGACAATCATATAGACAGCGATTTGTAATGCATTAATTGTGATTTCATTGTACTGAATTGAATGTTTTGACCTATTAGCATTTTATTTACTTACTCATTAACAATTTGATATATATCTTTCGTGTTTTTTTTTTGTGAATTACGTTACAACCTAACATAAATTGTTGTTATTAATGTATTTTTGTGACCACCCTGTATCTCAAAAACTAGAGCCAATCTAGGAAAATGGAACGGTCATAATTCGGATCAGGGCAACAAGTTACCTATAAAATGACCTTCAAATGTTTTGCCGCAAAATCTTTGTTGGCCAGCGTTATATAACATTTTGCAATAAGTTACTTGGTAAATTAGCAGTACGCAAGTAAATTATTGTATAATACTTATGGTATGAAAGAAAATACACCAACTTTTCAAAAATTCTTTATTTTTTAAATTTAATAAATTTAAGTTAATTAATCCATTTGGGGTTTGAGACTTTTGTTAAAATGTGCCTAAATATTCAAAGGGAAAGATACCAAATTTTTAACAATAGTCCTCAAGCACCATTAATAAAATTCCTCGAATGAGAATTTATAGATTCACAACAACCAAAAAAGCTAACTTTCAAGAGAAAATGAGGCGAAGCAGATTTGCTTAAGCTTAATACTATTCGATTTTTTCACTATCAAGAGATTGTGTTGTGATGACGATACACTAATTCTTCCCCTGAAGTCTGTCTGTTGCTAAGTTTGATCTGCCTACGTGTAATTGGAGACCATCGTCATCAATGTAAAGGAGTCAAGATAAGTTAACTTCAGATGTGTTTCTCTTTAACTTAGGAACAATTAAAAGTTCATTTAAGTTAAACCTACAATTTTAGTTTAAGTTTCCTTAAACTAGTTTGAGTCACTTTTAAATTACCGAGATGTATTCTTTGAATCAGGGCTTGCTGCTTTAATTTTAGTTTAGTAAAATAGCTCTAAATTTAAAACTAAATCATTGTAGTTTCAAAATATTTGAATCATTTGTTGACTTCAAAACGTTATGAATTATTTCAATGGTCTATATATTTATTTTGTTTTTCAAATTCTAATTGAAGATGATTCCAAATTATATTCACCATTAAAAAGTGTGAAATACACAAATACTTCTTCAACAAAATTTCTAATTAATAACTATAATACTTCCATTAACTTTTAATCTATGATAGCTTTGATATTTTTATTTTGTGCAATAAATGAAAATAAATTTTCTCTCAGTTTGCAGTGCAATGACATATCCAATAACTATTTAGACATAAAATCGTCTACTTTCTCTATTTAGGGGGACAGTCTAGAGAATGAGCGACGACGACGAGCAGTCCCAGATATTTTTACATGCCTTATACCCTGTTTTCACTAATAGTTTTTAATTTATTTGATTTCAGAACCTGTTTCCAACATTACTCTGAGCTCAATTCTAAGAAAACATGCCCCTTTCAGGGTGCTCATCCTGTGTTCCTCAAAAACCAGTGAATATGAACTTACACCCTCTCTTGGTAAACTGTTTAATTCCTATCATTCTTTATTTCCTTCTGAAAGCGTACTTCAAAAAGAATGTGGCATCCTATCCTTTAATATGACTCTTTCTCTTTCCAAGTTTCATAATCTATTCTTCACATTAAATTTTAGATCTATCTTAATTTATTTTAATCTTATTTCCTATTAGTGATTTTGTTCCTTTTTCCGACTCTGGGTTCTAAGATTTTTGACATTTCATCGGATTATTTTCAGAAGAAAATAACATATTTAAAACAATGGAGAGTCTAGAACCAAATATCATTTTCACTTGAACCTTTTCAGTATCCACCATTTTCTCTATTATCTTATTTCAAGATAACTTTCTGATCTACGTATGGCAACTTTGATCTGTTCTTGTATTTATTTTTCACAGACAATATTTTACAAAATAGTTCTACACGTTCATCGTTCATCCTTCAAATCTATTAATGACTGTGATCTTCTGAATTCTCATTTATCCTTACGTTCTTTCTAATGTTTACTTAATGACCATCTTTTTTATCATTATTTTCATTAAGAATAGGATACAAATAACACATACTAAGAATGAAATCTTGAAACAATTGAATTCTGATTAATAACCATTTCAAAATTTTAATTCAGGATGAACTAATTTTATTTTAAATATACGCCTCCAATTAATTAAGTGTTTTAAGAATTCGTCAGGACTTTTCTACATCGTCCAATCAGCTTTTTTTCAGTCCTTTTATACAGAACACATCTCATTTTTTAGTTTGTTCCGAACACACAATAACGAATCATTTAACAGATGAATTTGATGACATCGCTTAATCAACTCTATTATCAAAGCTAATTCGTTTTCCTTCTTGTCTGCATATTGTTGGAGCAATCTCGAAAAACACTCAATTTTACAACGAACATTGCTCTTTTGAATTTTTTAGCCGAATAACTTTTACCGCGAGGAGTCTCGTATTACTCGATTCACATTCCCTTGTTGTCTAGCACTCTTAACCCACAGACTTAGAAGAAATGCTCATTTTAATGGACTTTTAAAGATATAGAGTAGTGCACATTTTCTTCGAGAGTCGCATGTTTTTGGGGCCGGTTTAAATTTCCCTTACTCAGTCCATTTTGTACTAGAGATCACAAATATTATATATATATATATATATATATATATATATATATATATATATATATATATATATATATATATATATATATATATATATATATATTATATATATATATATATATATATATATATATATATATATATATATATATATATTAAATGTATGTATGTATGTATACGAGTACGCATTATGTAATAATATCTTGTAAAAGGTTTGCTTGTAACTATGAGAAAAATAGTCTTTTGAGAAAGGTCTTTTAATCTAAATGTAAATGCGGCATTGATACGATTTTAGTTATTGTTTTTATGAGGAAAATCCGATTTTCAAAATATTATAAAGATAAGAAAGAGCTGAGCTTTTTCTTCTTTTTGTTTCTTGATTGCCATTTGCTTTTCTTTGTCTTTATCACCTTTTTTATTTTTTTAACCTTTTGATTTCGAAGGAAAGTCTTTTGTTCAATTTATCCAATCATATTATTTTCAAAATTATTCCTTTAACCCATATATGCCCAGAAATAATTTTTGGTTTGGGAATCGCTTTAAATTTTAATATATCATGTATTATGATATTGTATGACCAAAATCGTCAATAAAATTTTTTTGGAAATGTATTTATTGAAAATTGGGCCCGATTTTAGGCGTTGCGTGAACGCATCATTGGGCATCCAACATGCAACTGATGTTGCGTGAACGCAACACTGGGCATGAGCTTACAA
>JABUQX010057539.1:12500-14624 GCA_015478945.1 Trachelipus rathkii
TTTAGCAAAAACATTATTAACCTTGATTAGACAGACAGAAAAACATTATACATTGGTGAGGCTTTAGGGAAACGTTTAATTGCCTATACCAATGTTATTATGAGCTTCAATTATTGTTTACATTAGAATTTGGAATTTCTGCATCTCAGTCCGATGTTAAATGGCAGTGCTGTCCGTTTATTGAGAATGGAAGGAATTATGACAATTTTAACATCATTTTTATATATATATATTGTATAAACAGAGTTTTTTAGACTTGTTATTATAGATAATATAATATATAGTATATAATATATATATATAATCTATATATTATATAATATATATATATATATATATATATATAATATATATATTATATATATATAATATATATATATATTAAAGGAAAAACAGTGGTCCCAAAATAGATTCTTGATACATCCTTGGGAAATCGAACGAATGTATTGTTTTCGATCAGATAAGTATGACTGAAACCAATTGGTAAATTTTTTATTACATAAGGCTCTATTTTGTTTCTGAGTATAGGTTGTGTTTTAAAGAATTTAATAGAAATAGTTATCATGTCTGTTTTACATTTATTTTTCGTTTTATGCATATATTTTCAGGGGAAATAAGTAGAGAATCTTCTGTGTTGCGGTTTTTAATTAAGCCAAATTGGGTAGGTGAGAAAGCCCATTTTCATGGAAATAATTAGTAAGTCGAACTCGTAAATTAATTTCTCAATAAGTTTATAAGTTTTGTGTAGAACTGATATTTTATTTCAATTAGATAATGGAAAGCTCAAATGAATTATTACAGTGGGTAAACTAATCCAGTTGAGATTTCTTTTTTAATGTTTGAATTCCAATTTGGTATACTATGAATGCCAGATTATTTATACTTTAGACCAATTGCGACATAGACACCAACACACGCACACAAGATTATAATTTGATGTTTTTAAGAGAGCAAATCTTTACCCTTTCGTATGATGTTAAATAATCAGCATAAGACACCTACCTCTACTGCAGATTCAATTGTTATGTTTGTTTCTTAGGTAGTAAAGTAGAACTTCAGTTCATTGAATATTTGTTGTTGCTTGGCACTATCAAGTCATTTAATTTTGATTCCTGGAATTAATTTTGATGGCATTACAATAGATGTTTAAGGATGCTAATTTGTGCCTGTTTAAATTAATCTGCAAACTTTTAGACTTCAGTCATAAATGGAACGATATATGAACTTCTGACCAATATAATTTTCCAAAGCCAAACTGAGAAACCGCATTCTAAACAGCATAAAATCATTTATTTATATAAAGCAAGGCAACAGAACCGGTACATTATTTTTGCCAGCTCTTGTTCTAGCGTTTTAAAATATTCCACTCCCTCCATAGCTCTTCTTCTTCTTCTTCTTCTTCTTCTTCTTCTTCTTCTTCTTCTTCTTCTTCTTCTTCTTCTTCTTCTTCTTCTTCTTCTTCTTCTTCTTCTTCTTCTTCTTCTTCTTTATTATTATTATTTATTCTTCTTCCTCTTCCTTCTTCTTTTTCTTTTCTTTTCTTCTTCTTCTTCTCTTCTTTCTTCCTTCTTCTTCCTTCTTCTTCATTCTTCTTTCTTCTTCTTCTTCCTTCTCCTTCTTCTTCTTCCTTCTTCTTCTTCTTCTTCTTTTTTTTCCTTCTTTCTTCCTTCTTCTTCTTCTTTCTCTCTTCTTCTTTTCTTCTTCTTTTCTTCTTCTCTTCTTCTTCTTCTACTTCCTCTTCTCTCGAAACTTCTTTTTCCTCTCTTCTCCTTTCATCTTCTTCTTATCTTTTCCTTCTTATTCTTATTCTTCGTCTTCTTCTTCTTCTTTCTTCTTCTTCTTCTTCTTCTTCTTCTCTTTTCTTCTTCTTCTCTTCTTCGTCACTTCTTTTTGTACCATTCTTCTTCTTCTTACTTCTTGTAGTTCTTCTCTTCCTCTTCCTTTTTCTCATCCTTTTCCTCCATCTCTTCTTTCTCCTCTTTTTCTATCTTCCTTCTTCTCTCTTCTTCCGTTTGCTTCTTCTTTCATCTTGACTTCTTTCCTTCTTCTTTCTTTCGCTGTTCGCATTTCTTTCTAAAAGAAAGAATTCTTCTTCTCCTTCCTCCTTCTTTCTTCTTCTTCTTC
>JABUQX010057540.1:0-10000 GCA_015478945.1 Trachelipus rathkii
TATTGGTAGAGAGATAATTTTGTTTTATTTAATAAATATTTTTTTTAGTTTCAATTGTTATTAATTTTTAGTATCTTTTAATTATTTTAAAAAATATAATATTTTTAAATTTTTTATTATATTTTTGTAATATTATTATTTGCTTAAAATTATTTAAATTTTATACCTAAAAATTATATTTCATTTTATGCTTATAACGTAAAAATATGCCTTTTTACATAAGAGAGAGAGAGAGAAAATCATAAATATCAGTAAAGCAATCGCAATTCATTAACCTACTCCTATATCACCTAAATTCCAATCAATTGATACTATTTAGATTCTATTGTAATCTATTGATTTCGAGAAGTGACTATTTAGTGATAGTATATTAATATTTTGCATAGACTATGTTTCTTTGAGAAAAGCTTTTCTTTAATTATGCTTCTTGATTTATATATACAAACTTAGATAGATATAAGCCTATTCATTGTCTAAAGAATTTATCATGACTTCAATAAAGTTTGACCTATCATAATACTGAACATAAGAATATTAATGTGCAGCAACGCAAACCTAAGCATACCTTTGACATAGAAATATTAATATCTTGAGCAAACAATATACACTTACTGCCTCTTATTACAGACATGTAAAGTATTCACTATAACATAATAGCTATACTCTAATTTACCACTAACTTTTTTCTAAACATATCAATGTTAATTTTAATTAATTATCATTTGTAATATTTAACAATAATTTATATAAAAATTTTCGTAAACCTAGTAGCTAATTATACAATATCTTGAACTGTGAGAACAAAAGTCTGACATACGTTAAAACAGACTCAATTTTACACCACGTAATAAATGCTTCAGATACAATAGTATATAATCTGTAACTAAGAACAAAATGTAGAAGACGAACAAACCTGAACATAACTTTACGTATGGAATAGCACATTCCAACAATTATCAAAAAGCTATCTCTTAACATACCGTCAAACCATTAAAGCTAAGATACGGGAACAGTATTCACATTATTATATATACACAGATATACTCAGTCTAAATCATCAATATTTAGAGCCGTGTCTTTGCAATCTAATTTTAGCTGCCATTTTAAATAGAAATTTAAGGCTTTAAAAAATAATTATTAAAATTCCAAATCCAAATACCAGTTGATTTGGGGGAGCAAGGGTATATAAATTTTTCGGTTATATTCTAGTTCACTATATATTATTACTAATACATATATAATATATTATATATTAATATATATATATATATATATATATAATATATATTATTAATATATAACTATAATATTATATATTATTATATAATTATTTATATAAATTAAATTATATATAATATATAAATATATTAATATTATATATAATATATTATATTAATTTAATTATATATAATATATTAATATAAGTGATATGAATAGTATATATTAATTTTATATATATTATATATTAAGAGAAGAGAAGAGAGAAGATAGAGAGAGATGGAGATAGAGAGAGAGAAGATCGAGAAGAGATGGATGAGAAGCAGTGATGATAGAGAGGGAAATAGGAAAAGTTGGGTTATAAGGACATTAGTTCTATTCACCTTCCTAAAACTCTGATAGATTTAGGACACAACCTGAACCATATTAAGTAAATATATAATTATATATATAATATTATATATTATATGATATTTATATATAACTGATATATATATATTTAAGTAATTAAATATTTAATATATATATACTATTATATAATATTATAATATATATAATATTATTATATTAATTATATATATAAGTATATATATATGTATATTATTAATTATTATTAAATAATAATTATATATATAATTAATTATATTTAGATAATTGTGGTATGTGTGTGTGTATATTAATGTGTGTGTTGTAGGTTTTGATGGAGATTATTCATCTCAATGAGCTACCACTATTTATATGTATAAACTCGTACCACCTCACTTATATTCTTATTTGTTAACTGTATTCACTACACCCCTCTTAATTCAATTATTGAGTTAATTAATATATGGGCAACACAATGGATGCATTATTGAAAATCTTGGCTATATTAATATTTTCATTACACTCTCTTCTATCTCCTTAATTATTAACTATTCACTCTTATATCTCTCTTCATATCATATCTCTCAATATCTCCAATTACCTATTACATAAAATCGTATAAATTCTTAATAACTCAAGGCATTTACATACTAAAAATTCTACATTCACTCATGCTGAGGTAAGCGGGTTAATTCCTTGGAAGACATCACTTACTATCACAATTCTCTCCCTCTTATATCTATTTCAATTTATAATTGTAGCACTTTTATATCGCGTATGAGAGTCATAACGCTATATCCAGCTAGTAATCAGTTGCTAAGAAATTGATACAATTCGCGTATTAATATGAGTAAATTATTTATTACTATTATAAAATATTTGATAAGTAACTTTTATTTCATTATACGTTAATATATAAGTAGATTTAAGTACCAATAAATTATTGTGAATAAAAGAATAAATAACACTTATGGCTTACTACCATTTTAAGCACACACATTTAACCTCTATTCATAGAAATTATTCTATTATATCATAGAGAGATTTCTAAGTTGCCTCTTTCACAGCACAGTATTGAAATATTATTTTATTTATATACATCGTGATAAATATCACACACCATAAAATATTGTACAATTAGAGAGAGATTAAAATTAGTTCACAGAGAGAAAAGTGTGATTATTAATAACTATGAGAGTTTATGAATTATTTTGTATTAATCTCGCTTTATCTATAATATTTTATATCGTACTATATCTGGTATGCTTTATTAAATGAGCAGAAGTCATATTTTGATTTATAATAGATTGCACAGTTTATTATTCTATTTACATCGTTATAAGTATAATGATAAGTATGTGTACTTTATTGGTATTATAGGTCATTATACAATTTATTAATGTTCTTAACTATATTAGCTTATCCATTAATCATAGTTATAACATAGATGAGGTTGAGAGTAATACTGTGAAAAAGGTCGATATGAAGTGGAACAAGATTGCTTTATAAATTAATAGTTATAGAATAATTTATCATTAAGCGGGTTGAGTGTAGTTTTCGATTCTGAGTTCTCAAATATTGAAGATCGTTTTCTTGAGTTATAGATTTCGGATGCGTGAGTTATTACTATTATATGCTAACTTTGAGATGTGAACAGAAACACTAATAAAAATGTTAACACTGGAGGAAGACGGAACTTATGATAATGTGGACACAGTAAAAAGATGTAGCGATTATTGCATGACGAAAATATAAGTCTAATTGAGTAGAAATGAGAGCTTTGTTCGATATATAATTACATGAGTTGTTTAAAGTAGAGAAAGAAGAAAATAGCGTAATTGTATCTACTGGTTTCACCTGCAATGACAGAAATAAAATCAATACATTATGAGATTCATTATATGATGTTTCTCTTTTCTTCGTCAGTTCTTATATATTATGATAGCGATTTCATTCGTGTATCAGCATATATAATTCATGAACTCAAAAACATTGTATTGAGAATGCGCGGAGAGAGAGCTTTGACCATGAGAGATACTGATATAATAAAATTCGATAATAGAGTCATCGTAGTAGTATAGAAAAATAGTTTGGCATAGCCAAGGTATTTATGCATATATCATACCTCTACGTCTACTATTTGTACATAGATAGTTACGTTATCTCTATTACGAGAGAGTCGAGTAGTTAGTTCATCGATATGCTATATAGAGATTATGTTATAGAGAAAATCTTCCTAATTAAATCCCTAAGAGTCTTTGAGATAAAGGAAGAGGATTTAGGTGAAAAGTTGGGATAGAGTATCTATGAGTGTCTTTGTAGATCTATTTATATCTTTTTAAATCGTTAATGATTATCTTAGATATTAGGATATTATTTCTACACTCTATGTTTTGTTTTTTTAATAATCTTCACATGAGATGTTTTACATAGGTAATCTCGATTAAATAACACCGTTATGATTACAAGACATTGGAAACTTCAAATAAATAAATTCTGCAACTTGTAGTTGACCATGTATTTATGAATCATGAGAATTTAAAAATGTAATGTCTGAGTAGTATTATAAATAATGTCAATATATCTATCATTTATATAGGACAAAAGTATATATACATTAAAATATTACATAGTAAATTTTAGTTAAATTATATTATTTATTATATATAATATGAAAACTAAAAAGCTAAAAAAATTTTTTAAGTCAAAAAAATAAATTTAAAACAAAAATAATTTTAATTAACACAAATAGATATAACACTATAAATAATAAAAGTTTTAATAGACAATAATTATAATTAAAATAAAGTAAAACAATAAATTAAATAATAAATCAAGATTTTTAAACATAAATACATTTAATTAATTAATATTATTAAAAATACTAAAAACAAACTAGTATTTTAAAACAAAAATAATGTTTTTATACAAAAATAGTAATTAGTAATAAACCCAAGCTCAAATAAATATATGATAACGGCAATGGATTGAACTCCCTTATTTCTCATTTTATTCCCTTATAATCTTTCCAGTATAAATGAGTAATCTACCACTAATAATTAAGGTACTAAACTTTAGAATCACTATATTATAATATAGTATATATATATAATATGGTACTAAAGATCAATTATGAATCAAATGGTATATCACGAGGATAATGGGTAGGTAGAGATAGGATTGGGGAGGCAGTTTGTATTAACTGATTTTACTGATTTATTAACTATATATGAGATACTATAGGTATTAATTAGCAAAACATAACAATTTATATATAAAATTATTGAACTTATAATACCATCATACAGTCAGTATTTAAATATTAAAAATATATAGATCAGGAAAATCTTAGGATAGATAACTAACTATAACGAGATATTAAGATTTACGGGGTTATTTCGAGACTTTATATCCTGTGAGGTCCTCCTCATCAGAACTAAAGACACACACACAACGAGTTATATATGAGATATATTACTGATTAAGTAATTATAATGAGATTTTAATACTGTATTAAGGAGTATGTAAATAATATAGCAAATTTTATAACATTATATAAACCACATAAAAAGAAATAATTAATTATTTTAGTATAAAAAGAAATATAATTTTATAATAGAAAAACAAAAACAAAAAATTAATATATAATATAAGATAAAGTATTTTATATGTGTATTATATTAATATATAATATATATATTATTTAATAAAATATGATTTATCCAGTAAATTTTTCAAGATCATAATATACTAAAATAGATACACATAGGAATGGGTAATGTAAAGTGAGTTAGGCATGTATAATACAGTTTGAAATTTTATTTAGTTTATTCTGATGACACTGAGGGTAACTCAACTTGTATTATAGGAGTCACTGAGAGAAACGTAAACTAAAATGCAAATTTATTTCTTACTATTACTAACTCATAAATATGTTTCTTAAATATATAATATATATTTATTGTACACACCTTTACTATATCTACTCCTAAAAGAAAAGCAACAAAGCAAATCAAATAAAATATCCTATATAGAATTATATAGTGTTATGTATAAAAAATATGACTTGAATAATTAGTAATTCAATAGATCCAAAACATGTATTTCGAATAGAATTTTTTTGTTTTCCTTCTAAAATCACAATTAACGGATCATCTAGAAGATATGGGGAGGTGAGAATTGTATGCGAAGCGAGTATGGGGTGAGTGGAGATTAGGAGGGAAGTATGGAGCTATTGCGGATTCAATATAAGACAAGTTCTATCTCGTTAGTGCACTGAGTGGGTCTCACGCGGGGATTGTTGAAAGCTTTGATATTAGTGTGTAGAAATTTACCAAAACGCTGTTATTTCCGTTTATAGGGTATGATTGAATATTTTATATGTAAGTGGTAGTTATGAGACCAAGCGTGGTACCGGTATTCTCATATTTTCTTCTGTTGTGGTATAGTTATATCTATCAGATAGAACAATCCCTTTTAGTGATCTGTTTAAGAATGAGTGCGAAGTATTTTATTCGTAATCGATTTTGGTAAACCGAACACACACCTGTTGTCACGTAGAAATAACCACAAACGAAAATCAAACCACGCGAAATACAGGCCGATCGGCGGTATAAAGAAAGTATGACTTGATATGCACAGTAGATCAAATAGATCCACACTAGATCATATTTAGATCATAGGAAAGAGCAGGAGGTGGCTGGATACACGTGTGATATACTGATTATCTGAATTTACTGCTTGTAGGGTATTGTAAATAATGCAAATTTTTTAAGTTGATTAAACAAGATGGAATTTTGTAGTAAAAATAAGGGGGGGGGACACGTACAACGGTCGAAGAAAATCGCCATTTTATTTATTGTGAGTGTTATATTATAAAAAATGTAATGACTGAATCAATATGATCAATTGATCAAAGGACTGCGAGATAGACTCAATAAATCATAGGAGAGAGAGGTAGGAGAGTAGCCTGGTTGGAAAGTTTGATCTTAACGGATTTACTGTGTAACTGAGAGAATGAAGAGGAACATGAGAGGAAGTTGTAACTGAGAGTTAGGAGGTAGTAGAGTAAAGAGAAAGCCGAAAGTTATGTTAAGAGAATTAATAGACAAAAGAGAAGATACAATTTTTTATAGCTAACAATCAAAAATAGTTAAAAGAAAATGTCATGTTAGAGATAAAATAACAAAGTAAAGAAAATAATTAAAAACTAAAAAAATAATACTCGAGATCAATAGATCAATTAGTCAGTAGATCACACATATATCAATAGAATCAGATATAGTATCACGAGCATGGTAGATGGTAGAGGGTGAGGCGCTGGAGAGCGAGGCTTTGATTATACTGATTTTACGGAGGACTGTACATGCTTTTTTAGGATTATTAAATATAAGACAAATTTTCATTTTATAAGTTATAACAGTAAAATAGAATATAAGTTTTTACTGAGAGTAACACCAGTAGATGTTAATGCGAGTAAAAAAAAGACGAAATAAATAAACCAGTACTATCCCGTCGTATATTTTAAAACAATGCGAATGACTTGAATCAAAATAGATCAACGTAGATCAAATAATCAATGATAGATGTGACGAGAGTGAGCAGGTGGGTATTGACCTTTGGCCTTCATAACTGAGCTAGTGTATTGTTTTCTGCAGTGCATCAACAAGAACTTATTTATTAAATAAATATAAAGTTTAATTTGATTAGTAGTGTTCTATTGTTTGGTAAAATGAGAGTGTCAAATTTTATTTGTAATGCTAATTATATAAACAATACAATAAAATGATTGAGAGCACAAGTTTGTGTTCAGGTAAGAGCCAGAATGAATCAAAAGAAAACAAAAAAAATATTAAACTAAAATGTTATGTTGTTTGTATATAAAGATTCCTTAATGACTATTATTATGAAAACATATGGTGACTTGACTCAATAGATCAATAGATCAAGTAGATCTTGGAAGGGTCAAAAATGAGGTAAGCTGAATGTTAGGAGCGAGACTGTGATAGACTGAGATTGTGACTTGATTTAACTCGATCTATTACACTGCAGTGAGCGATGAGGATGACGTTGAGCACGAGCTTTAAGGGTATGATATAATGACATAATTAGACTTCTTGGTAGGCACTTTAGTTGCCATAACAAAACATTAAAAATAACGGAGAGAATTATGTTACGCTTTTGACAGGTCGATTTAATAGAACTCACAAAAACAATTAATAATAAATAAAATAGTTATGGGACAAGTTGTATACAATAATATCTATAAATATAATTAAAAATCAATAAAAATTTTTATTATCAAAATTTTCACATTAGTTTGAATTTTTACATATTACATATATAAAGATCAAAATTGAATGATTAGAAGTTGTTTGATGTGAGTAGTTAGGCTGGAGGGGTAGTTAAAGAATTATAAATGATTTATACACAGATTTACTAGAGCTTTAATAGAGTTAATATTAATAATAAATTGATATATATATTATTTTAAGTATAAATAATAATTAACAAAATACAAGACATTAAAACATTAACAGAGTAAAATTCAAAATTATATTAAGAAATAAATGAGTCTACAAATATATTAAATAAATGAAATTTATTTGTGTAGTAATAATATAATTTACAACATAGGAACTTGAAATCAATACGAATAATTAGTCATCATATAGATTTCAACTAGAGTCAGCATCAGAGGCATAGGAGTATAACTGTTGACGGAAGCTGAGGAGAAGATTTGAGTTATGTGAGAGTTTTATATTGATTGTTGTACTGACCCGCTCTCTCTAGAGAGTATAGTATAAATTGAAAGGTAGACACATGTCTAAACTATTTTTACGTGTAAATACCTCAGACAACATAAGAGAGTGAAGATTAGAGTTGAGATATAGGATGACAGAAAATATGGTAAAGCGACAGTATAAGGAACATAAGAATAAATAACAAAGTTTAAAATATAGAGGATTACTTGTTAATATACAGAAATAGAAAAGTAAATAGAGAAATATAATGAGAATAGAGATAAATAATCTCAATATTAATTCACATAAATCAATAAGAATTATTAAGAAAAAGCGAATTTATTTGTAAGATTTAAATATTGAAGGGCGTACTCTATATGAAATTGCATACAGAAGTCGGTCTATTGCAACTTGATTATATAGGAATTGTATTATAGGGGATTTTGGAGATAATATATATTATGTATTCGTATATACAGTGATTATACAGTATCGTAAGTACGGAATTAATAAGGGTATAAGGTTAAGTTATCACCGTTTATATACATAATTGTTTACTACCGCTTGAGTAAGAATATGATAAAAATTTATAGATTAGAATAGTTAATGATTTGTTTAGGTTTATATTATATATGTGTTGAAATGAAAGTACATCAGTTTATGTTATGTACAATAAGTTACACTCATATATATATATTTCGTATAATAGTATATTATACTATTCACTGCACGGCTAGATAGGCTTTATAGGATTATACATAGAGTGATTATGTTCAGGTATTATAAATATTAGATTCTGTACCAAACCCCTCGCGTTCATAATGAGATGTAGATGTGTACGGTTTGATGTGTGATGTTGCTGTGGTGCGGTGGTGTGTCTGATGACACTATAGAGCGGCCATTTTATTCAGTAATATAACTACTATATAAAATGCGTTTAGTATATATTATAATACCTTTATGTTATGAGTTTACTATGGCTGGGATTTGTTGAAGATATATATATATAACGTGATTTACACTATAGGATACACCTTTATATGATTGTAGTCTATACTCAGTTAGGTTTAAGAGTATAAGTGATTATAGTATATATATATATATAAGTGAGTGTGTGGTTCGTGTAGGCCTAATAATATATATATATATATAATATATATATATATAATTATTATATAATAATATAATATATATATTATTATATATATAATATATTATATATTATATATAATTGTGTGTGTGTGTATGTGTTCGTATACAGAAAAGCCGGCAATTGTAATTAATATACTATAACGAGAGATTATATATTAATATTATAATATAAAACCTAGTATAATATATAATATATATATATAAATAAATTCTAAAATAAAAAATAATTTATTATAAAATATATATATATATATATTATATATATAATAATATATATATATATATTATAATTAATATATAATATATATATATATATATATATATTATATATGTAGTGTTATAATGTTACGTATTAAGAGGTCCTAAAAAAATATATTAATATATATATATATATATATTATATATAATTATTATATAATAATATAATATATATATATATATATATAATTAATTAATATATATAATATTATTAAATATTATATTATATTATTTATTAATAATTTTAATATATTAATAATATA